>DF242627.1:0-53021 GCA_000507305.1 Breviolum minutum Mf 1.05b.01
AATTTGAGACATGAACAAGTTTCAGTCTCAGTGTTCCTGTTTTTTTGGGGAGAAGGTCAAGGGTTTCCCAACATGTTTGTCGGGAACTCGAGCCATGAAAAAATAAGAAACGACAGTCAACAGCTGGCAGCTGGCTGATTTCTTTAGGAGGAAAATATATACGGGAATTGCACCATCTACTTTCACCTTACGTAGATTGGTGCTGCTTACTTACCTAAATGGAACTTCCATCTCCTCAAAGTCCGCGACAAAGTCCGCAGGTGTATGAGCAACGCATTGCAACAACTCCACCATTCCTTCAACTTTTACTTCTTCACCGGTCCCAACAGCCACATCTCGAATGGGTCTCTTGGCACCATCAATCCGAGGATGCCATGGACAATTACACCATCCAAAGCATGTCTTACCCTCCCTGAAACCAACATATCTCCTGAAAATAGGCCTCCCCAATAGGAAAGTAGTATTCCAACCATCCATTTTCAGATGCTATGTTAGTTTCAGGGAGAGTATTCCAAGTGTTTCTCAGTTGAATCATTTTGATGTGTCAAGTTGCTGAGGTTCTACTTGTACCCAGTCTTTGCCATGCAGTTGCTTCTGATCAGTTTTCTCGGGACAGTTTGGATTTGGGTCATTTTGACAGGATCAACAAGAGGGACTGGATTTGTTGATCAAACAATTCTCACTGCAGTGGATCATCTCCGAAAAAATAGAATTTTACCATACAACAAATTAATTTTGGCAGATAAGAATTTGCAATTGCGAAAAAACAATGTTTAAATCGAACCCATAAAATCCTGGGTTTTCATGTCACCTGCAGCTTTACGAATTGCGGGCGATTTTCTGTTTTAGGAGCCCCGTTTTGTAAGCTGTGACTTTTCTGGGAGGGGGGGGGGTTGGTCCTTGGTCCACTAGGGGTCAATAGAGTCAAAAGACTTTTGCCCATGATTTCATAATTTGTTGATGTTTTGCTTATAATATATGGGTGCCCCCAAATCATCCATTAAAAAATAGGGTTTTCCATTATTTTCACCATCCATTTTGGGGGAAAACCCTATTTTTGGAAACACCCATATATCAATTTTTGGTGATTGCATTAAACCATTACCCATAGGATCCATGTAATACTGTACGGTATCTTTACCCACATTTATATAGTTGATGTTTAAGGGAAATGTAGGTAAAATTAGGTAAATATACCATGACTGGATCCCATGGATTATGTATATTCACTGATACGGACGCATATACTGTCATATTTACATACAGAGATGTTTTTTAAATGTTTGTCCTGATCCGGGGGGAATGATCCAATTTGACGAGCATTTTTTAGATGGGTTGAAACCACCAATGTATCTGGTATACACATAATATGTTTTAAAATGATGAGTGAATATATGATGCTGTCATATTTGTAGACGGACATCGGCTGTCAATAGTTGATCTTCATATTGGTGTTATTTGTTTATGCAGGTAGTCACATGTTGCTGTAAACGAAATGATACCCAAACAACCACATCACAGATGGTACTGAAAATAGCAGTACAACCTGGAAAATTAACATGGTTGGTTCACCCAAAAAATCACCCTGTTGAAACGGAAAATCATATTCCATCCACCTCCATTTTTTTCCTGGGTCTCTTTTTAGATTTGAAACTCAGTTACGTATATTTCGGAATTATTTCATAAACCAATAACTAATAAGGATCCCAATGAAAAACAACCAGTATTTCATGTCGATTATCGGTGGGAAAGTTATAGCCTGCCTTCAGATTTCCTGTTGCCTGGAGGACTGCTCCAGCATACCGTGATATTCGCTCTCTGTTGGTTGGACTGGGCTCAGTCTTTGCCATCTCGGCAGCTTCTCGATTGATGATTGTTGTTGAGGGAGGTTGGTGGATGATTGTTTGGGTGATATAAGAAGTACAGTACATGATGAAAAAAATCTTGAGAAGTACAGTACATAGAAGATGAAGATGATAGAAGTACATGTGGATTCTGGATTATAATCAGGTGTGTGTTTTGGTGGATGAAAAAGATGACTCTTTCTGTAGGTCTGCCCTTTTCACGATTTAATGTGAGGTGGTGGTCTCTAACAAATGGTGGGAGTGAAAACTGCTCAGACGTTTGCATGTTCTAACTTTGGAAGGAAGTGGTGTAGCTTTCTGACTGGGACTTCGATTCTGTTATGCTTTAGATTCATTTGCCATCTCTCGTTTCTTTATTTCCTTTCTGAATTTTGCATCGATGCTTTGCTTTGCAACTTTGTTTGTCTTGGTCTCTCTTAATGTGTCCATGGTTTGCAAGAGTTTTTTGATCGTTGTGATGGGTGAAAGTCGATACCACAACCCTGAGAGTTAGCCGCTCTCTAGTGGATGATCCCGGGGGACCTTTCCAACGAAAACTCTGATTGTTTCGTGAGACTCGGACAAAAAACACATTCCACACTTCCAAAACGGCTGGAAAGGTGTGTTTTTTGCAACATTTACCATAATGCCAGAATTCCAGGATTGTCTCCCCATCCAACCTCGGGACATGCCGCCCTTCACTGGTGATTTGCCCTGAAGGCTTCTGGATCAGCTATGTTGATGATGGCCATGAATGAGATCCTTGCCAGCAGGCCGCCGGCGCCCCCCCCAAAAAAGTGGAAGGTGTTTGATGGATTCATAGAAGATGGGCACCAGCTATTACAGTAGTAGGGTATAGTAGGGTTATGTGACCCCAGTTAGCCATTTAGAAGGCCATTTATAAGGGTTAGAGGTTAGAACTCCATATATAACTAGTAGGGGCCCAGATGTCATCCTTGTGACGATTGCATCCCGGTTACATGGATCACTCACCTTAACGTTACTACTTTACAATGGATTTTTGTTTGGATACAAGGGAATTTTTGCAAAACGACAATTGTCCAAACATGTTCTTTGGGTTTCCCCAGGTGTTGCACCATTATGATTCCATTCGCTGAGAGTCGCAACAAACACCTCTTAGATCATCCATGAAAAGGAACAAAATCCCGCAATTTACGATCCAAGATGCTCAATGTATGGTATATTTGCCTACATTTACCATCATTGACTCCCAAAAAACAATCCAAAAATGTAGGTAAATAGGCCAGTCACATGGATCCCATGGGTGTTCTTGCTCACCATTTGCCGTTGGAGGTGGGGATCTGAAGGCCTTCTCTGTGTCAGACGATCCAGCGAGCAGGTTGGTGGGCATCCATGTAGCTGGTCAAATTTATAGCGACCCAAAACACGACCGAAAACGGCCACCAAAAGCTAGCTAAGAAATGGAGATGTTTCCCTTATTTCAGAAAAATCTAGGTTGGTGAAATTTGGATTAATTTGGCCAGACTTAAGACCACTGCATAGACAACAATATCAAAACCAAAAAAGAAAGGTTTTGGGAGGGTTTAACGAGACGTTCTTGGGGCCAATGGCTGCCTTGTTTACATGACAGATCTATTGAAATTTGATCTACATGTTTGAGGATAGATCCTATGGAAAAACAATGGATGTAACACAACCGTTTCACCAGTTTCAACCCCAAATTTCCAACAGGAGGATCGTCGACAGATTGCACTGAGCTGGCTTGCTGTAGGTCCTGAAACTCAGTATTTGATGGACTTCAATCCTGAGGGTGTCTAGCTGGTGGTTGGTTTATATGGGTGTTTTTTTCGAAAATAGTGGGGGTTTTGGTACCCCCCAAATCGTCCCATTGAAAAATAGGGTGTTCCATTATAAACCACCATCCATTTTGGGGGTGTTCCCTATTTTTGGAAACACCCATATTATCCTCCCTGAAACTAACGCGGCCCCTGAAAATCAATGGTTGGAAGATGAATTTCCTTTCGGGAAGGACTATTTTCAGGGGCGAACTGTTAGTTTCAGGGAGGGTATACTATCCAGTTATATAGGGATTATCATGCAACATTATAAGGATCCCTAGTAAACAACCAGTTCAAAAAAAACCAAGTGACTAGCTGGTGGTTTCAAATATCTTTGTACGTTTACCCTTACCTGGGGAGATGATCCAATTTTGCGAGCATATTTATCAAATGGGTTGGTTCAACCACCAACTCGGTGTTGATTTTTTGGGATACACCCTTCGGTAAACTAACATTTGTTGGCTGGAAATTCACGTGCATATACATGTATATATAAATTTTCCATAGGAAGAAATACAAGATTAAAAGATACCCAAATTAAAGGGAGTGTAGGTTTACCATTTCCCTTTAGGATTGGTTTTTGTTGGTCTATTTGTTTCTTCCAGGTGGATCGGGAGATGTGTTTTTTTTTCCAAAAACCAAACTTGGGGAACTTCAGTTTTTAGTGCTTTATATGAATAGATGCACAAAACATATTAAGTGGAAGAAGATGAAAGAACTGAAGCTTGGTTTGAAACCCATACTGTAGATGGTTGGGGGTTGCGAGCCAGCCATATTCGATATATTCTTTGTTTTTACCTCAATTCAGAAGGACTTCTCCAACTTCATCTCCTATGGCGGATTATACATGCCAATCAACGGATTCGTTGCAGATGCCTTTGAAAGTTGACCTGGTCAACTTGTGGAGTTGATTTTTGAAGTTGCCAAAAGATTCGGAGAAAGGAAAACCCAAATTGATATGTGTTCAAAAAGAGTAGGGATCAAAAAAGATGGTTGATTCTTGTGGGGGGGATGAACCATTTCCATTGTCATTGGAGATTGTTCAGTGGTGTTTTTGGGGGTGGAATTTTGACATGTGGTCTTCCTGTGAAGGTGGTGGAGTTGCAGCTTGTGGAGCTTTAGCTTTAAGGCGTTATGCCTTTGCAGTGTACTCAGAGGAAGGCAAGGTAACTTGCTGCACGGTGCTGGTGGTGGTGATGTTTTAAAGCAAGAGAAGAGCTCCAAAGAACTGCTTACGGGAAGTGAGGTCCTTTTAAACAGTGTAACCCTCTTTACTTGAATGAGGTTGCGTTTGAGATGTTGCTAGCTTGTGCAACTCCCATTGACCAAAAGTTATGTTCAGAAAATGTGTAAAGATTGAAAAATCCCTCTTGGACAGCCAGCACAATGAATTCTAAAGCTACATTGTACAGACATTTGTGCCCAATTGTTTTCTTGTTTCTATCCCTATTTGAGAAGACATCACCTTGTCAAAATCCAAGGAGCTCTGAGCTCACCCGGAGGTTTCCAATTTTTTGTGTCTCAAAATTCCAAATGAATTTGTAAAATGATAGGAACCATCACTGGGTCAAAAACAGGCCCTAGCTATGATACATACTCTAATATTGGGTTTTCATGAGTTTTTTTCTCTGATTCACTTCTTCCCAACCAAAAAATCTCCCCCACATGGTTCATCAAAAAGTACAGGAAAGAAGCTTCAAGGCGTTCAGTTGCCATGTCCTTTGTGGGAAGCCGTTGGGGAACCTGGTAAAGCTGGTGACATTGATGGAAGTTGAATTGGTATTTACAAAGACCTTCAAGGAGTTACAGTCAAAGGTTTGTGAACAAGGATGAGTTCATATGATTGGATCTCAAGTGTTTACATACTGTTGATGGAAGGAATCCTGCTAACCACCTGGGATGTGTAAAACCTTTGAAAATAATGGGATAAACTACCGACCTCAACTGGTGAACGCCGAATTTCTGAACCATCAACAGTATTCAGTTAATAGATGTTTGTTTTTTTTTAATTTGTTTGTATACATATACGTACCAATCATATACCAGTATCCAACTAGAGCATCGCGACTTCAGGTGGCAAACCATGCCAAAAGTTAGCTTCTGAACCAGGACTTTTGCATTCTTTAGTTTTTGGGAAGCTTTCCAGGTTTCTGAAATAGTGTACTTTGTCCATATGTATATTCATGTATTCATTTATGTTCATTTATATTTTAGTCATTTATTTTTACACATACACTCATGATGGACAACAAGCTCCCCCCACCGGTCAGAATCAAAGATGCTGAGGAAACCATCTCACAATGAATCAGAATGCTTGGAAAACACTACAAAGGGCCAGTTTTTGCAGGGAAAGGACACCTCAATGCTTCGATAACTTATCAGCACTCAGGAGGCACCTTCCATCCCACACTTCAGCATTCAAATTGTCGTTGTTTGCCAATGTTCATGATGATGGCAGGTCTGCCATCAAGTCTAGATGTATTTGTAATTTTGTGCCGCTTGGGGGGGCAAGCGCCAATCTTCCAAGGCATGTTCTTCCCAAATTCTCAAATTCCCTCAGGTTCGCGTGGCCAGTGGCTTTGCGTTTCTTGGCATTCGGAGGGTTGCTATAGTGGCTATTGGTGGAGCTGTGCCGCTGTGCATTACCTCTATCCAACTTGAAACAAAATGAAACTGAGATTTTCGAGATACCACAAGAGAAAATCTCAGAGTGGAATGAATTCAGGTTATTATCACCATTTCAAGAAGCAATTGCTTTAGATTTAAACGATCAACGCTGTTGAGCGGATTCCCTTGTACCAGGCAACTGTCAAGACGTCAAGACGTCAGGGATGTCTCCAGATGGGATGTGCCCCCAAAAAATCGTTATCTTACCATGATTTCCAATGATTTTTCGGTGGGGGGGGGGGTACCAATTTGGAGGCACACTGACATGTCCTGACTACCCTCCCAAAGTCTAACAGTTCGCCCCCTGAAAAGTTACCGGGTTTCAATAGGAAAGGATCAAACCTTCCAACCACCATTTTTCAGGGGTTTCAACTCGCTGTTAAACTTCGGGGGGTGTAAGGTTGTTGGCAGTACTGGCACCCGTGACCATTTATTCCTGGTCTTTGGCTGTGCCGCTTACGATTCTTTGCGCCTCCCTGACCTGGAATTTGAGATGCGGGTTGAAGAAGCCGCCAAAATTTAAAAGATATCGGAAGCAACAAACAACCTGGCAAAAAATCCACAACAGAAGTGGTTCTCCAAGGCATCTAACATCATTTAACTGGTTTTTTATTAAATCACGGAGGAATTGAACAGGAATTGTATGGAATTGTCATGAGTTTGCAACGGCCGTTTTCCTATAGTTGCAACTCGATGTATGCCAGGTTCCTTCGCTGGTATTGGTGAGGCTGGAGTTGCCCTTGCGAAGGGTCATACAGTTGCTGGAAGAAATCCTGCACCGCCTGGGATGTATAAAACCTTGTAAATAGTGGGATAAACTACCTATCAACTTGTGCAGGATTTCTTCCAACAGTACTTGGCCAAAATGGTCATGGTAGGTGATACATGTTACGTTCCATGAGGCGGGACCAAAATGATCCGGGACGAATTGCCGTCTCTGGCTGTGTAGGGTCAGTATGCCATGGAGGGACTATTGTACATGAAACATGGGCATCCCTTTTTGAAGGTCGTTGACTAGGAATCCCCACAAAAATATTGAAGAACTCGGCCTCCAACAAGCTCGTTTTCTCCTGGATAGCTACAGCGCCCACATTCCGGCAGCACTTGACGCTGCCGCAGCGGAATACCGCAAAGCTAAGCGCCTAAAGCTCGCTGTTGCACGCTTGCCCCACCCCACGGCTAGCTCCTTCCCGAACCCTGCAGTCCCAGCTCCACCTGCCACTCCTCCCACTACTCCCCGTGCGGCCACCGACACTCCTCGCAGCCGCACTCCTACACTTGCCGCTCGCGCCGCCGCCCCTCCCCCTTACACTATCTATGGTGCTTCCCCATCTATTTCCGGCAATTGATGTTCCTGTTCCAATTAAGAAATTCCACCGATCAGAGGTCGGCAAAATACCAATGTCTCCTGGCACTTCTGATGTTGTGAGGCCCTTGAATTTGAGGAAACGGCCCTTCAGATCATTCTTCTTATTTGCCTTTTTGGCAGGCGGGTCAGGTTGAGCTAAAAGTGAGATGGCAATTTTTGAGAGGCCGTTGACACAGCGTCAATTTGAACCCGATAGTAATGCTGTACTGAGATTCTGGAGAAAAAGAAGGTGAATGAACAGTTAGGAGACATGCAGGAAGGCCCTTCTAGTACAGGGTTATCGTGAACGATCACGCCTTCGCATTGGCATCCAGCTAATTTCATCTAATTTCAAGATGAACTTCAGGATTTGTTGTTTTAATCAGCACGAACTCTGACCAAACATCAGCACCAGCTGTTATCATACTCCGAGTTCAGGATGGTTTATTTGGTGCTTTACGTTTTAAGTTTTAACCTATGTGTACGTTGAACCCTCCTTTGAATTGTATGATTTATTTACTATATACAAATTGACGAACGGAAGGTTCCCCAGTGGATTGAAACCACCAATCTAATTGGGAAATCCACGGTCCTGGATTTGGTGGTGAGTTTCGAGCCGATCCAGATTTTCCAACATGTTTGGGGGTGAAGTCAAAAAGAGATACTGCCACCCACTATGATCTTATGGTGATTCTGTAGAGACAGTTTATATGCTTGTTGTTCTTCTACCTTTTCAATATATGTCTTATTTCTAGAATGCTTCAATGCTTGAAGTTTTGCTTTGTGAACATGTGTTTCCAAAAACTCGGGGGAAAAGCATACAGCAGATATCTATAAGGCATCGATTCCTATTTAGGATAATTACTTGGAAGTCCCAACACCAAAGATGTTGCGTTTCGAAACCCCGAGGTTTTGGGAAAATTTGGGCATGGCATGGGTTGAATTGATCTTGGTCCTTTACATAATGTTCATAGAAGATCATAGAAGTGCAAGCCATTTGTGTGTTCCCTGTGGCACCCAGATTTGGTAGCTTTAAGATGCACCTGTTTTTTGTCCATGTTTGGTAGGTTGGAAGCGTGTAGCTACCCCAAATGCATGTTATTTGCAGGCAATGCTTTCTTCCTGCTTGTTCACCCAGCTGTGCCAAGACCTCAGGGAGAACGACTGAGGAAAAGCCTTAGCCTTGGTAGATGGTGTTTGGCTCATGTCCAGCTACAAAATCTGGAAACTCACAAGGTTTGTCATGGATTTTCCATCCGCAATTGTTGTTTATTCATTTTACGAAGCGCTTCGCTATTTGTGAGTGTCAGAGATTGTTGGCATTGCTTTTTTCCAGGAAATACTACAGAGGTTGTTGTATACCCACGATCATTGATGAGTATCCAGTATCCTACAGTTGCATGATGGTTCGAAGATGTCCATGGAGTTGAAACCACACCACATTGAATGCTTTGCAATCACGTGATCATTGGTACCATTGCTACATGATGATACCAAACATGTCTATACCGTGATTCTACAACAGTTGGGTGATGATGCTAGAAACATCATAGCTATTTGAAACGACTGGGAATGTTGAAAACCAAAACGGCTCCTCAAAAGTGATTCCCACTCAAAAAGGCCACCAAATCCTCAACTTGCTGAAGTTCTTGGGATCATTCAACTCATTTTGGTTGGGATCAAACACTGCAAATGCATGGTAATCTTCCTGGATTTACCCTTTTCCCCAGTGCATTTTTGTGTTGTTGGTTGGTGCCTTCCTTCAGGCGTTCCTCAGTCTTAAGCCAAATAGATTCGCTTCCAGCCCCTTGGCGGTTTGACTGGCTGGGAACTGAATCAATCCCATATGCTCCATGTATGGAATTAGATACCTACATGTGGCCTTGAATGTATGGTAGGTGTTGGTAAATATTCCATACATGGAGTACTATATGGGAATGGTGAACATTGGAGGTGTCAATGTTTTTTTTGTTGTCCGACATGTTGTCCTATGCGAATTTCACTGACCACAACGTGTTTGCCGCTGTCATATGAATGGTTGAATGCTGTGATGTGTTTGTTCAAAGTCTTCAATGCTCCCAAAAGTGAGCAATTGGAGAGTATATTCCTCCTTGGATTCCCCAAAGTTTCGGAAAACTGTGCAATCAAACTTAGTAGTCCGCGGGCAAATCACTACTTCAGATCATATTGTTTGCGTTGTGTTTGGTGTTTGGGTGTTTGGTTTTAGTTTCTATGATATTAGATAGATTTAAATAGTTCACAGGATACTAGTTACTAATATATTTTACAATAGTATACTGTAGTATTTAACAATATATGAATATATTAGAGTCGTTATGCGGACAACCTCATGATTTCCGAGCATGTTCACGCAATTCCCTGCAAGTTTCTCCACAATTATTGCAGATTAGTGCTGTTGTGTTGTGCCCTGTTGAAAAAACGGTGATTGAATTAAGACATAATATTGGCAGAAGCAAATAGTTCAATGAACATGTTTTTTCAAAATCTATGCCACCTTGAAAAAGTGAAATTTGCAGGTACCCCCCGAAGTTTAATGGTTCGCCCTTGAAAAACTTTCCTTCCCAATAGGAAAGGATCGTCTTCCAACCACCATTTTTCAGGGGCGCGCTGTTAAACTTTGGGGGTGTAGTAAACAACAAATGGCAGTGTTCTCTGGTGGGGTCAGTTTCTTTTGAGCCGTGAGCGCCAAGGCCAAGTTGCTCTACTTCTATGAGAAGTCGGGTTTCCACGGTCGCGTTGCTGACAGCATCCCTGAGATGGTTTGAAACATGTTTATTTATACCCCTAGTTGGGGAGATGATCCAATTTCACGAGCACATTTTTCGAATTGGTTGGTTAAAGCTCCAACTAGTCATTATAATTAATTATTAGTTATTACTTACTTTAAATATTTAAATTATGAACCCATGTTTCTTCTTCTCCAGATTGTTTCATGTTTTTTTCAAGCAAAAAACGACAGCGCTGCCATCAGTGCCTGGGTTTGGGTAGAAGTGTAACCGCCTTTTGGAAATTACATCATAGATATAATATGTACATTATCTAGATATGGGGGTTTCCAAAAATAGTGGTACCCCCAAATCATCCAATTTAACATGGTTTTCCATTATCAACCATCCATTTCGGGGTACCCCTATTTTTGGAAACACCCATATGGTTGTGCGTAGTTGTAGAGCCCTTCTAAAAAACGGATTTCCGTAGGGGATGGTGAAATGACCATGTTACTTGATGTTTGATCAGAACCCCATGCAACTGGACCTACCAATTTCATACATTTTTTTTTATACTTGAGCTTTTGTTGAAGGCATGTTTTACTTTGCCTCCATCGTCTAGATGTGTGCTGATTTGGGTGTTTTTCTAAGGACCCTTGTACCACAAGTACCACGAAATGCCCAGAAGTTCTTGTCAGGGCCAAAGGATTGTGTGAGCTATGGAGGTGGTTTCAAATTGAAGACCAGGAAGTATCCACTACCTGCTGTGTCAAAACCCTGGTAGGGTGACATGTAATGATGTATATAATCACTTCTGATTTTAATATAGTCATATATTATGGTCGTTGCTGTGTATTAGTGTTTGAAGTAGTGACTTTCACTACCCTTTTGCATGGGTGTGTGATAGGAAGTTTGGGAAGTTGTACTCAAATATTCCATATCTTTCAACCATGGAAGTCGTGTCTACAAGGGGCTTCAGTTGACATGAGCTGCAGAGAAAAAAAGCAAAGCACATCGTTGACGGAAAGATATTGATATTATATGTTTCTGGGATGCAAAATTACACTGTACAATACGCAGCGAGCATTATACACACTAATTTGACACCGTGTACACATAACAGAAGGTTTATAACATCTACAAGGATTCTCAAGCCGAACCATTTGAGAATCCCAAAATATCTCAAGTTTCAACCTTCATCTCACCAAGTCACTTGGGCGTTTTTCAAGTTCCGAATGTCTTAGACAGTGTTGATGGTTCAGAAATCCGGCGTGAACCATTTGAGGTTGGTAGTTTATCCATTATGTACAAGGTTTTATATGTCCCAGGTGGTGATCGCCGGATTTCTGAACCATCAACAGTATTCCTTTGGACTCGAGGATTCATGCCTAGACTGTGAAAACAGCTTACCCCTTGTTTCAGATTTGTGAAGAAACACAGAAAATACGTAAAGTATATAGATTTGTATATATGTTGATATGATTGTATGCTTACAGATGGTTTGGATGGTGGGGGTTGTTCATCAAAACTCTGAAGCATTTTTCGGAAAGGTCTTCATCGGCTGCGAGACTTCTTACGTGTTAGCCAGAAGTATTGCCATCATTTTTTGGAATTTGAGCAAAATTCCAAGTTGCCACTACTGGCCCTGTGAACCAAAGGGCCTCTTTCACGGTGGAAATTCCTGGAATCAACGATCAGCATTGATGGAATCTATTTGAAGGCCACTGGGCCTTCAATAAAGACCTTCCAAATGAATCAGCCAGAACTACAATTGAAAGCCAATACCTGAAACTTTTGAAAATCCAATCAGAATTTCAGAGCTTAAATCAACTAGCATCAAGCAACAGACATGAACAAACCCACCCCGGTTTCTACCGAGGCCATGGCAACTGGTCCAATGGCTACAGCAGGTCTTTGGCTGACATGTCACCGACTGGAAACCACGGTAAAGAACGGGTTGTTCAATTGGTGGAATCTATGTTTCCCCCCCAAAAAAAACAAGGTTTATATATTTCTTGTTGGTGATAAACAGGTATTGGCTAGAATCTTCAGCAAATTTCTTGACATCCAATCCAACGGCCTTGTGAAATTTGATCATTTTGGATATTGGCTCTTAGACCTTTTAAAGGTTAGATCACTCGCGATGTTTGGATTGTTTTTGGTTGCCAAGGTCAATGATAGTTATCTTGGATTTACTAAGAGTCAACAAGTGCAGCAAGTGTTTCTTCCTAAAGGGGGGATATCGAAAATCCCTTTTAATAGGGAGCTAAGGAGCTACCCCCAGGTTTCTAAGCATATCTTTAGCTCAAGCGAAATGCCTTTCTTTAGACAATCTGGAACGCGATTTGTGATGGAATCCCGAGCGTCATGAGTGGTTGTTGTCAGAGGGGTTGGGGTGAGACATGGTAAGTACCTTCTCAAAACTGTAGTTTTAAAATGGATTCTCAGTGTGTTGATCCATGTAGGGATGATTTCCGAGTCTCCAACTTCATGTTCACCTGGAGGAATTTTGATACACACATACAAGGTACGGATAGGACATATGGGTACGAATTTTTATTAAGGCCTATTAAACATTGCCGAAAGCACCTTCGTTTAATACCCCGTTTAATACCCTATTAAGCAGAGGGATTCCTTTCGTTTAATACCCCATCGTTTAATACCCCGTTTAATACCCAATTGTCCGGTTAACACAGAAATTGTTGACCGTTTCATACCTATGAAGCAGAGGGTCTCGTTTAAGACGTACTAAACAAAATGAGCCGGAGGTGCTCGTTTAATACCTAAGAGAAATTCATGTAATCTGTGTATAACATACGTTAAATGTGTTATTACACATTCTATTGATATATATATATATATAGAGAGAGAGAGAGAGATAGATAATATCGGCATGGCATATGTATCAAAGATCCATACACCAGGTTCTAGAAGTTCATGGTTTTTCCAGTGCAGCATGGACCCCCTGTGACACCCTTTCAGGGACAGTTAGCGCAAGCCTTCGGAAGCGACTTGCTAGTGGGACTTTACGAGGCGGATCCATGGGGCTTGGTGGTACTTGGAGGATCATCCCATGACTTGTAAGTGGTTAGTAACCTCTATTTATACGCCGATTATACCATTTGGAAGGGGAGTAACAACCCTACTTAGGGGACGAAAACGATCACCATGGTTATTAAGCACTTACTAACTGGGATGATCCTCCAAGTACAAGTACCCTCCTTGAAACTAACATTTTTGCACCTGAAAATGGATGGTTGGGAGAAGATCCTTTCCTTTTGGGAAGGCCTATTTTTAGGGGCGAAGTGGTAGTTTTAGGGAGGGGATATAGCTAGGTGGCGGTTTCGAAGATTCTTGCTTTAATCTCCTACTTGGGTCAATGATCCAATTTGGCTAGTATCTTTTTGATGGGTTGAAACCGCCACCTAGACAGGAGATGTATTTTAGTTTTTTTTCCAAATGGCTTGTTGAATTTACAGAAAGTAGATTACCTGTTGAGCAGTTGTCATGGAGGTCATTTGGGTTTTGTAGTTGGGATGTTGCCACAGAGACAGTGTTTTGAATCCGTGTACGTTGGTTGCCAGTGTAAAGCAGATGGCATGCACCTGCTGCAAACACGATTCGAAAATCGTTCATTGAAATAGTTTTTCTTGTCGATTGGATTCATATTTCCAGTGCTTGTCAGCGGAGTCAATGCAGTTCACTGTTATACTTGAGTGGTCTAGGAGTTGTTCAGAAAGGAAATGGAACGCAGTCTACTATAGATATATATATATAGTATATATATATGTATATATACGTATACATATTGTGTATATATATAGTCGTTTTTTTTGGCGAGGATGAAACAGGACACCCTCCAATAATGCGTTCACAATTTGATTGGACTTGTCCCTTGATAATTTTTCACAATCAGGAGTCCAAGTCTGAGTGGAGCTATGGAAACGGTGCGATTCAAGGATGATGAAGTTGATTTGCAGATCCTCCTTCGGGGATCTATTTTCAAACTCCATGTTGGTTGGGAACCATGTTTGGACAGCGCGAAACACAGCATCCTTTCTGTTGTTGTTGTTGTTGTTGTTGTTGTTGTTGTTGTTGTTGGGGTTGGGGGAGCAAAGATTTTTTGAGCTGGGGATGATCAAGTCGTACAGTATTGAAATGATTTTTCTCGGTGCTGATGTCAAATGACAGCAGGCGGCTCGTGATTACAAGTGCGTTGGCGGAATGCTCTTTCCAGCCTTTTGCTTTGCCTATTGGTCCGGGGAACTCGGGATTTTCCCAGAAGTCCAATAGTTTTTTTGTTCGGCTTCGGGAAGGAAAACATGGCAAAAACATGGCAACAAACAATGGCTTCAAAAGGCACCAACATTCTAACGCAATGTAAGCATGGACAGATTTGGAGAAACTGGTGACTGTTGTGCTTAGTTCTTGGACATTTCAATGTTGATCTAAGTGGAACCCAAACCCCCTTTGAAAAAAAGGTTGTTTGCCAGGTTGAAACAAAGTTGCCAAAGAATTGATTGATTGTTTTTTGGGCCTTTTTGATAGACCTAAAGAAAAGACGTCAACTTGATCAAGCAACTTTGATTTGCAAAGAGGCTGTTCTGGTATTCCTTAGGGGTTGCCAAACAAAAACCTGGTTCACAGTTCACAGTGGGTAAATAATGTGTTATAATTTCTTATGATCGGGGAACCCAGCCTCTAACTTCCTAGTGTCCACTGGTTTTTCAGGGTTTAGGCAGGGCTCAAGGTATTCCCAATTGATTTTTGGTATGGTTATCATCTTTTCGGATGGACATCCATCATTCCCCAACAGATGGAAATGATTTTGGATTGATTTGTTCTGATATATTTTCATAACTTATAGCCTTACATATTTGTTTGAGTTGAGTTGGATTGATTTGCTTCATCCTGGGCATGTTGAAGATGAGGCCCTTCCTTATGCTGATTGTGTTAATTGCAGGCGCGTTGGGGGTTGCTACGTATGCCCGGTTGGGTTTGATGGCAAGTTGTTGAGGTGAAGGGGAGATGCAGTTGAGCCAAGAAATAGTGGGCCTCAACATTTGGTTGGTTTCCATGTAAGGGATGGAAGCCTATCCTTTAGTCATGATACTCTTGAATTGGCCCCCAACCGGGAGTTTTTTAATGCTTATGCTAGATCTTACAGAAAATCAATCCACAAAAACGCGAGCACAGAACGATCCATATTTTGGATCGACCTGAGCCATCTCCAACTACACTCTTGAACGTCCCTACAAAGAGTGTTTTTGTTGACAAACATCAGATATTGACCTTTCAAGCTTCAGCTGTGAGTTCTTGGAAGGGTCTTTACAGTTTTTTACAGTCAATTGTCCATATATAAGTTTCCATCCCAGAAATCAACAGAATTTCCATCAGGGTATGTTCATCGAGCTGTGAATGAACTTGAATTAACTAGCTCCAAGTAGGGAACTTACCTGAATCCAGGTTTCCACCGGGGTGGACCATCCAGTGCAGCCATCATCCTGTGACTGCCTGGTGAGGTATCCTTCCAGCTCAAAGAGTTGAAGATGAAGCCTTATCCTTGTCCCAATTAAGGCCGGAAAATGAGCGAGATGGAAGTGGAAATGAAAAGTTTTGTGTTTGTTTTTTCATACCCATAGGATCCATGTATGGTTTATTTACCTACATTTCCCGTACAAATCAACCATTTACGATGGTAGATTTAGTAAATATGCCAGTCCCATGGATGGTATGGGATATGGAATATGAATGAATATGATGTAATGATTATGTGATGGATGTGTCCATGTGATGTGATTTCAGCAATGTTGGGTTTCATCTGTCCCAATGGCTCGGCGATTGGAAATCCTTTGAGGTTTTGAGGTGGGATCCTTGATTTTCAACTAGCCTGGACCAAGAAGCTTGCAAAACCAAACAAAAAAACACATATGTGACTTAAAACAACCAAGCATCAAATATTTCAAATAATCATTCTTCCCTCCTTCTGGTTGGCATTATCTGAATTTTACTTTGGTTTCCAGGTGACACCCTTGTTTTTGTTGGAAGTGATTCCTGATGTTTACCATTTCGGTCGTCTACCTTAGTAGCAAGTACCACCCTCCATGACTCCACCCAGCACAACTTTCCGCGAGGCTTCAGATCATCCTGGTGATTTCCTTGCTCATGGCTGGTGTTGCTGGTGGTGTTCTTTGGAGGTCAGCCAACCCCAGGGGGTTGACAAACATCAATTTTCGTGGTGCCCATGTGGATTGGGGGGGATGGTCCGTATTATATCATATAACCTCCCTAAAACTAACATAGCCTCTGAAAATAGGGTTTCCCAAAAAGGAAAATAGTCTTCCAATCATCCATTTTCAGGAGCCATGTTGGTTTCGGGGAGGGTACTCTTCGTCCCACCATCATGGAAATGGAGAGGGACATGTACCACTTCGGAGAGATGGTATATACATGTATATACAGTGTAGTCAGTATTTCTATTCTTATAGTTCTGGCGAGGTTTGGCCTTCCATTTTGTTTACTTTGTTTGATATTTCTGTTGTTTCTGGGTTGATGAGAAACACTGCGCACCTCACATAATGACGTTTGTTTTGGTGCAAGGATCGGTTCGATTCTAAACAAAAGAAATCGTTTGAGTGCAGTAAGATCAACAGCTATAGTCTAAGTCTATCACCTGAACGTAGGGTATCCCAAAAAACCTGACGTTGAGTTGTTTGATATTTGTTTATCGGCTGTCCTGGCCGCTTGGTTGGTGGTTTGTTCTCTACATCGCCGCGGAATTAGCCCTTTCCTAGGCGATTTCTCAATGATTACTATACCGGACTATACCTAAAACCAGCAATCAAGCATTGGCTGAGAGTAATCATTGTTGACAACTTCCATATTATTTGTGAAATGGTTCCCGGCAACTTCAGAACGCCTATCCAACCATCCAAATTGTCCAGGTGTTTTTTTCGAGTTACAAGAGCCACATTCCGCCTCATGCAACGATGTTTTTGTGGGCGCACGTCATTCCATCTCCTCGGAGTTTGAATCTGTTATATTAGAGTCCTTTTTGTTTAAAGGAGTTGCGGAAAGTGAGGCCATGTCTCAACCCTACAGACACCAATTGGCATCTTTTGGCATGGCAAATTACAGAATTGCAGTGAGCACACATGTAACAAGTCATGTTTTTCTCCCTATGATTGAAGATCACAATGACGTCATTTTTCGTGACATCACAAACCTATTTATTTGCATATCTAGCATAGTTGCAGTATTGATTTCCAATGATTTCCAAGTCATTGTTCGGCCCCTCTCAGCAAAAAGCTTCTTGGAAGGTCCTATTCTTCCCATGGCTTGGGTGAGCTGCAGTGGTGATTAGATTCAACGTTGCAAGGAGAAACCAAAAGAACATCACATCAAAAAACGTGAAGAAGAACACGGATTAGTAAGCTCGACTCCACAAAACAAATTAAAAATCAACAGGCAAGATGAACATCATGGATGGAATCATATGCACAATTTGTAAACACATGACACCTGCCTCCCCTGTATTGTTTTTGTTTAATGACATCACCTTTAGGTATCTTAAAATATCTTAAATGATCTTGAAAAACCGACTATTGGCGACTTCAAAGACATAAGTTTGCCAAAAAACGGGGAGTGGGCCGTGTTTGGGACGGTGGAAGCATCACTGCATGGAAACCGTGGATGATGGGGAAATTTGAGGTTTTGTGGAAGACATGCCATTCTGAAGCCGTGCTTTTGTTGACTGTTTTCGTTACAATGAGGCATCTTACTATTGACATCCATTGACACTTCACCATCAACGGTCTTTTCCTGAATCAGTACGGAAAACAACCTGCCTTGCAATTGGAGCCAAAAACAAAATATGATGATATATGATGTGTAAGCTTCATGACGTGGGGAAGAAAGCGTATGTCCCTCCAGAAAGGAAACACCCCTCATGAATGGAACACGCATCATGCTGTGTGTTTTCCATTCAGTCATAATCAATCATGTTATTTGACCAGAGGAAAAGTGCTCTTTTGCCGCTTAGGTTCAAGGCCATTGGTTGGGTTTTTTTCAGATTTGTCTTTTGCGTGAGGGGAAGTCTCGCAAAAAACATGCCAATCATGGTTCAGTGGAAGCTGAAATCCTGATGAGTTGCTTCTCTCCAAAATGGCATATGTTTTTTTTCCAGTGAACCCATGATTGTTGGAGAACGAGTCTTTCACGTATATAATCGGTCTTGAAGCAATATGTTTCTTGCATTTACTAGCCATGCAGTGATGTTGCAGAGGGGTGTTGCAGTTGGAACACGATGGGAATCCTCTAAATCACTAAACCAGTGTGTGGTTTCAAAGGTTTTATATGTAAGTAATTTTATATGATCACCCCTACCCGTAGAGATGATCCAATTTGTCTAATATTCTGCGGCTCGGTTGGTTCAACCACCAACTATCTAAATCACTCACAATACGTTTCGGCAGACGAAGTTGGCTTGAGAAACGTTGAGACAAAGGCTGACCCAGGGCCAGTGAGACTAACTATGAAGATTTGGTGGAAACTTTCAATCCCATAGGATCATAGAAGATCCATGTGACAGGATGTATTAACCTTATATATATATATATACAGTATACATACATAATTTACCATACCAGAAAATCAAGCATTGATTTGTAAGTAAGAATCAGCCGCCATTTCATGCCATTTCCGAATGGATCTACAACATTCTCAGCTCGAGGCCTCAATGAAGGCCGTTTTGAATCGGCATTTTGGGAAGATACGCGATGTATCAATGATACGTTGTTTCTTGGAGAAATCCACCGTTCTTTTTGATTATGTACTGTATGATGTATGTTATGTTTTTAAAGTGCTTGGAATTTATGTAAATTGTATGAATGAATGTTGGTGTTTCATATGATATTCGGCGATATGTTGAAATAACACATGGTATATTGATATTGGTATTTGAGGTCTTACAGACTGCAAAGTGCACAATATCACCCTTGGGTTTAAGTTGCGTTTTTTTTTCCGGTCTCGCAATGACGTCCGCTGAGCAGGAAGGAGTCCGAAGCTCAGAAAGTATCTCTCGATACACTGATACACTCCTTAAAGCTCGCCCATGAAAACGGGGGGTGGGAAGCTACTTTCCTTTGGGGAAGACCTATTTTCAGGAGTAGATGGGGGATCCACTGCTAATGAAATGTCGTACTAGAATGTAGAATGTGATATGGTTTTTTTTCCAGAAAAGATGCTGACTTCTATTGGATTTGTGAATTTGTAAAAGTTTCCAAAATTGGGCTTAATAGCAAAGAACCCTGGATTACCATGACGTTGTTGGAAACAATGTTTGACTTGGTTTTTAAGGACCCACTTTTTGACTGAATCAGGTAGTTCTTGGAAGAAAGAGGATACTCAGATCTAGACCTACCTTCCAGGGAACAAACAGTAACATGTCCCACCCTGGGTACAAAAAAACATCTTCAAACATGCCTTGGGTATATGGAGATTTTATTTACTGCTATCTCCCAGGAGGATACTCAGCTCAAGGGGTGTAAATTTCACGGCCTGCGACTCAGGATCTCCGCTTTCGGGGCAAAACAGAGGAGGACTCCGCGCAAAGGCACAGCCAGCTGCGGTGGATTAAAAGGTAGCGTTACACCCTGGAAATGGACAGATGTCACCAGAAAAGGTACTACTTCACAAAGTTGATCTTCCAACCCGCACTTTTCAAGGGACATTCGTTCGTTTTGAGGGGAAGTGGGGAGGAAGCAATGTCTTGCTGTTAGCTTGATATATTTGATATTGTTTGACACCAACACAAAGTCATATTCAAAAAATCATTGAAACCCTTGCATACCTCTTGTAATCTCTTGTAAGTAGGATGGAGAAAAGAATCAATCCTGTATGTCAGGAATTGGTTGGGCGTGTTTGTTGACAGAACCATCAAACAGGGTAGTTTTTTCCAACTCATGGAAGAAACTCTTTGAATTTGCTTCCCCTTTTTGTGACAAGTCATAGTGAAGATAAAACTGAATGTTCCTCACCGGAAAAAACGTGTTAAACTCATATGCTATCATGATGGGCCATGGCCATGGGCCTAATTTTGCTAGACTATAAGGTGGCATCCCACCCCGAAAAGCAGTGAAGATTCAAGGCAGCAGGATAGGGGAAACTCAGTCTATTGGTTGGTCACCCAATCGAATCAAGTGTACATGATGATAGTGGGGAAACATGGCCAAACAAGGTAAATTTTCCAAGGAAAAACAGGGAGATTTGACATTTGTTGTGGAGGTTTGTTGGTTCAGGACACAGAACTATTCAACAATTGATTGTTGATTTATCTACTGCAGTGTAGTTTCGATCATTTCCTAACATTTTCCTGAGTAGTTCTACCAACAGTAACCAGTCCAGTTTGTAAAAGCCAAGTACAAAACAGATCATGATAGCTTATTCAGCAGTGATATTTCTTGGAACGATTTTGAAGACTCTTTAGGGAAAGGACTTCATGTAGAACCCCCAAAAAAAACCTGCCATCATTGAACCTTGCAATCCTTCTGTTTGGTCTGTTTCAAAGTCCTTTCAGGGTGTTTTTTTCTCGGATTCCAGACACAACCACTGGACGATCACTTTTCAACCGACAGTCGTGGATTTCAAAAGACAGAGTCCGGCTTGCAGTACAAGGCTGGTTCGGTGCTTCATTGAATTTCAGGTAAAAACGACAAGGTCCTTTTTTTTGATCCAATTTGTGACACTGGTCGTCCTTCTGTTCAAGTTACATTTGAATGCATATGATGACCAACTATGACATGGTTTTGTGTGTGTTGTGGATTCAGTTTGGTGACATTGTTGGTGGAAGATTTAGATTCAATCCTCTTGCAAGAAGCTGTGGGACCGTGATGATTTGGTTCACCACGGAAGTTCTGATGTGTAGAAAACAACTTGAGACCATGCTATACATACTGAACTCATATAGGAACTCTCAAGTCAATTATTTCGATGAAAGAAGGTTGGGTCAATGGGTACGAACAGTTTCCTTCATTGTACCGGCGTTGATTGTAAAGAAGTTGGTCCATAGGTGCATCGCCAGCGGCATCAAAAAATGCCACGTGTTTTTTTTTTCAAATCCCGTTGAGTTTGATGTTCATTTTTGGGGTTTTCCAAAAAAAATGGTGGGTTTACCCCCATTTCACACCCCAAAATGTCGACATTTTTAGTAGGAAAACCCCATGGGTTTGTTGGGGAAAACCTCCAGCTATCGCGGCTCAGGTGTTGAAAAGCAACCCTTCAGGGGAGAGGCTCCGGCTCCACTTGGGGATGTTGGCGGAAATGACCCCGGTTTTGGTGGGAAGATTTGTTAAAATTGAAACCCACGTTAAAAAACCGTAACGTTTCGTTGGAAACGGTGTTTTTTTTTTCGGAAACATGTATGCATGCATGTATGAGATATATGTATATGTGGAATTCATGGAATTAATGTCTGTATATATATATATACTGTAGTTTTCTTGTATGCATGTATTTCTAGAATATGTATACGTATACACATGTATTCATGTATATATATATATATATACACATATGATATATGTATTATTTTTGGCCTTTTAAGTATGTATATATATATACATTTTATGTATATGCAGAATTTATATTCTGGACATCTTGTTTTCTTACGTTTTTACCTGCTTTTGAGCATGGCAGGCCGGGCCCCAACACCAACTGCAGGCGCAACCTGTGAAACCTGGATGAATTGAAGACTGCCCGATGAGAGTCTGGTGAAAATATCTTTCGAAAGAAACCCGTTTACACCCTTGAGAACTAACATGTCCCCTGAAAATCAACGGTTGGAAGATGTATTCCCTACTGAAAATAGTCCTTTTTTTAGGGGACATGTTAGTTTTCAGGGGTGTAAGTACCCTAGACATCCAAAAATATCTCCTGAGGTGTTTTCAGGTATGTTTTTCCGCGTTCAAAATAATCTCTCAGGAGGTGTCTGGATGTGTAGGGGTACCCACATTTGCTCATATTACATATCCTGTTCTGTTATTGTTACTACTACTATTTTCGTGTGGAATGGACCAGGTTTTTTTCAAAACGTGCTTTGTGTTCATCAAAAATTCAATGGGACCTTACCAACGGACCCGTAAGTAAGTTGCGATCGAGCTATTAGATACTCAGGTTTTTTGGGGGTCCGCTCGGTGGGTCCTGTTGGAGATTTCTTGGATTGTTGTGTTCAACTGACATCCTAACCAACATTTGTGCGCCAGGTGTCATTACAGGGGCACCCTGACCGATGGCACGGAGTTTGACAGCTCGCCTCTTGCTCGCGGAAGAAGCTGCCAATGATGGAGAAAAATTGAGCGCAGTTAAGTGGGGATTAGAATAAAACATTATAAGGATCCCTTTGAAACAAACAGGATTCTTAATGGAAAGTAAGGTCGGGTTTTTTGACCATGCCTCAATTGTTTATGATATGTTATGTTGTTTTCTTCAAGCTGTAGCTGGAGATTTAAAAAGTCATATCCATTTCCTTGGAGTCATTGGAGTCATTTGTATGGTTTTCCTCTTTTTGATATCCATTCATTTATCCTATCATTTTGGGGGAGGTAACTGTAGGAAAGCAAGCCATACTAATCATACACATTGGATGTTTGAAGTCGATGGCTATAATTCAAAAATGATTGAACTTGCCAATAGATGCAATTAATACTTGATATATCTGGAAATATATGTATATACTTGATATATCTGGAAATATATGTATACCAACATTTCATATCCCATAGGATCCATGGGAATTGTATATTTACCTACATGAATGGCTGATTTTTATATGTTTTTATGGTTAATGTAGGTAATTATACCATACATTCCCATCATCTGGGTATGACCTATACATGTTGCGGTTTGTTTAGTATCCTAATTCTGAACTATCAAGTTGCCAAAACGACATGCATAGCTCATTGAGGTATGATCGAGGGCCGATGCTATTCAGGCTGGGTCAAAGGGTGGTCAAAGGTGGGGTCTTTGAGGATGATGTTTCTTGATGGATGATCGCGGCAGTGGAAAGATTCAACCTTATAATATATGTGTTGGGTGTGGCCTCCTCTCAGAAACAGTCACCACCAGGATTATTATGTTTATTGAAAATTGGGATCCCAACCTAAATATACATGTGCCACTGTTAGTGGTATGGGACCATATCACAAATTGTGTCCAATGTCCATCCCTGTGCCAAGAATGCACTGATATTTTCCAAGAGGTAGTTATTAATACAGATTGATTGGGTAATCCTAAACATATTCAAACACAAACTTGCATTAAGTGTAGCTGTTTACTTAATGTTTACTTTTTCACCTTGGGTTGTCAGGCAACAGTAAGAGCCACTACTGGCAGGGAAAAATGCCACCTTGTAGAACAGAAGGACCACAACAACAACACATTGAGGTAGATCTACTTTCGCCCTCTAAACTCTACATTAGTAGGTTACTTAGCAAGGATTACAGTACTTGGGGTTATTCCCTGACCGAAAACTAAGACTCATCACTTCCAATTTTTTAGAATTGAAAGGCCTGAGATATGATTTTTTTTAAATTGGTGATGCCTTAGTTAGCCTAACCCCCTTCTTCAAAGAAACCCGATTTCTTCTCATACCAGCAACTTTTCCCATCCCCCCTTGACCCACTTGAGGCCGGATCAGGTGGTCCCTGGCTGGTCAGAAGCCTTGCAATTGATGCGGCAGGGTGAAAAGTCGGCGGCCCCGGGGTTTTCAACGGTTGATGTTGCCGCCGTATTCTAGGTGGTGGTTTCGAATATTTTTTATTTTCACACCTATTTGGGGAAGATTTCCAATTTGACTAATATTTTTTAGAGATGGGTTGAAACCACCAACCAGTTTTTTGTTGCTTGAGATGTTTTTTTTGGGACAAAACGACAAGATGGAAACACGTGTTGTATGACTCTGGGGGGGGATATAGCTTCCCAAATATGCGGGTTTAGGCTAGAAGGGAGAAAAAAGGATTGATATCTTGATGACAAGGTGAGGTGAGTATGGGTAGGATCAGCTATAGTGTAAATCCATGGTAGTTAACTCACAACTAGGTAGAACCATCAGAATTTCTTAGTTTTTAAAGGAAGAAACTTTGTTTTAGCCTTCCACGTCGACAATAAAGTTGTCAGATTCATTCACAATCTTGGATCATGCGACAGTGGAGAAAGAATACTCCCCCCCCAAAAAAAAAACAGCATGGAACCTGATAATCACCCCGAAGTGAAATGAAACCTCATCTTCCAAACCTGCATGTTAAGGTTCAACAAACAATCTTAGTTTTCCGTTTCTTTTAAAACATGTACCAACCAGACAACGAAAAAAACCGTGAAACTTTCCGGCTTCAACTTGAGCGGCCTTTAGGTGGGAGATCATTTTACCCAGCCATTTGGCCTATGGAGAACGAGGTCGAATAAGCTGGGAGTGGGGGATAATGGGTTTTCCTGCGCCCGCGAGGGTTCGGGGTGGGGAGAATCACGATTCTTGGAGGGGGTAGTAGTGGTGGTTTAAACATAAATATATGATGAAGGTATACAGTGTATACATACATGATTTTAATATTTTGGTGTTTTGGTATGTAGAGTAGTATATTTGTGTACATGTACTATTTAGATATATGTACATGAAATATGTCTACATGTATATCTTAGAATCTTAGAAGATCTTCCGTGGATTTTTAGGTTGGTATGTTTTAATGGGGCTGAAACCATCATCACCTAAATATGGAAATTCTGGAATGTGTTTCCACGGATTTCCATGTGAGTCGCGGAACCTTTCCATTTTGAGGTCACACTCATCAATTCTAGGAAACTATGGTTGTATGTAGCTAAGCTAAGCGTACGTTCCCCACCATTGCCCATTCCTGGGAGAAATTCACAGTGATAAATTTGAGAGGACTTTAGAGGAATTGAATACTTTCAAGTGGAAAAATGGGTATCTCTGACACCTTAGTATTTTCTACTGAACCTTGTTGTTTTTTTGATGACTAAAAACTGGGATGTAAACAAATTCCATAAAGAATGGGATCAAGTACCTACAATATCACCAGCTGCAGGATTGAAAGACCATCAAAAGGAAGAAGGGTAAACTATTTGCCAATCCCCGTGGTAGGTTGCTTAGATACGGAGGAGTTATTTTATGGTTTCATGCTAAGGGCTTTGAGAAAGTTCTTGCAATGCAGTCATTGCATTCATGGTGTGTGGCTTCGGAAAGGTTTAAAAAAGAGGTGATATTCATCCTGTTTTTTTTTTTTACCATCATATAATGACATAGATCAGCTAATGATTAATTGTTGGTTTGGGGCCCGGTGGTTTGGATTCCTGGGATCCCCCTATGAAAGGGATTGTTACTGAAGGGCACCCTTAGAATTCCAAAACAACAATATGAATGTGTGTCGACCAAGTCAACCCAGAACTTCTTGTTGCCAGCTTCTTTTTTTGCTTCGATGAACTGGGGGAGGTTGATCCTGTACTTCAGCCTGGCTACGTAACGGGAATGGAGTTGATTCTGTTCCTTAACCCAAAACAATTCGGGAAGATCCGTGACTTTTTCTGACACTTGACAATAGATTCCTGACTCTTGGTTGGCATCAAGGATTGTAATAAGAAGCCTAAAGAATCAGTGCTTGAAAAAGAATGATAGGTTAGTCAAAGTTCTACCTGCAGGTGTTGGTCCCATTCCGCCCAATGCCACGTTGATGTTTGATCTCGAGTTGTTGGAGGCCGGCGCGGGTCAAAGTCACACAATTCTTCCCACAAATGGTTGTTGGAGTGGAGTGGTGTCAACACTGCTTTTAAGGCGAAGTGGAACAAGACATCATCGGAAAAAGCAACCATTTTATCAAGTTAATGGTTTGTGCTTGGTAGGTGTCACTGGTTGGTGTTTTCTTTTCTGGCCGGAACCCTTGAAAAGCCTGGGTGTTTCCATGAGTCAAATGCCAGCAAAGATGGGTGAGATGTCCGCCGTCCACCTTGAAGATTGTGAAGTTTTCCTTATACATTTTGACAAGGTGTGCCAGCAGTTTCCACTCTTGATAGGCATGTTGCAGTTGTTTCACTCACTGAATATACCAAAATGATATTGAAAAGCCAATTGTCATTATATGATGTGTTTGTCATTGTTTGTCACATCATGTTCATACCAGCACCTTCAAAGGGGTGCCAAATGGTTCCGTTAATTTGCACCCCTTGAAGGTGCTGGTACTCGTTCACATCACATCATGACCCAACCAGTGACATTGGGGGTTTTAACCGCTGCTGGGTCGATGGATGCCAGGTTGGTGCCGACGCAGGCGGGGGCAAACAATATCGAATATGTTTAACAATTGGACTGGGTGCAAAAGTAGTTTGTTGTTGTTGTTGTTGTTGTTGTTGTTGTTGTTGTNTGTGTGTGTGTGTGTGTGTTGTCGTTGTTGTTGTTGTTGTTGTTGTTGTTGTTGTTGTTGTTGTTGTTGTTGTTGTTGTTGTTGTTGTTGTTGTTGTTGTTGGAGGCGACAGTGGCGTCGATGAGCTGTGAATGAAGGGATGTGGCACTGAATCGAAGCACAGTCCGTACACGTACTTCTACGTCAATGCTATCGGTTCTGCATCAGCAGCATTTATCCCTTTTGCACTAGGCTCTCTCCAGAAACATCACATAAACAATATGAACACATGGTTTCCTTCAATTCGTAGCATCTCAACTACTCACTACACCATCCAAACTAAATATTCCCCAACTCCTCAATACTTGACAATATTACAAGAGATATACAGTATATATATAGAGAGATATTTTGATGGAAAAACATATCTTTCCCTCGTTTTTTGTTTGGGAACCGTAATTTTCGTTGGAGTCTTTTCAGGTGGATCCTTCATGTCTATGATGACCTTGGGGGCCATCCTGGCGGTTGGATTGTTGGGCTTCATTGTGGTTTGGCTCACCGGGACCCGGGGCCATGGACATGGAAGTGGACGAAGATCATAGACCAGAACTGTATGTTGTCCACTTGTTGTCCTGGTTTTCTTCAAAAAACATGCGACTGAGTTTGATTTGTCAAGATTATTTTAACAAGCTTTGAAGTCAAATATGTGAACGGAAGGGTCATGAAATGTATAATGATTGAGAACGAAACCTAGCCTAGTTTCTGTTTATACACCATTTTAAGGTAGCATCTCATAGTACCTCTCATGCCAGACACGGCCAAAAATTCCATAGAAACACATCATTTGCTGATCCACACCATCCACGTGTTGCAGGAGTAAAGGCATGCCTCCTGGCCCTGTGACTCCATTGGCAAGCGTGGTTCACGCCAAAGGGAACCCACATGTTTTCTTTGAAGTTGAGGCCAGGAATGTCAGAGGGAAACTGTGAGAGGCGGCTGCATTTGGCGCTCTATTTGATGATCATTTATCACCACCATGGATACACAATGTACCAACCATACAACTATATAAGGCTTACACGTATACCATGATATATCAGGTTATAGGGACCCTGAGTCACGCAATTTGTCAAGATCCTTACGATAGCCCATTTGGATGAACAAAAAGCTCGGTTACCAAGAAATAGGTTGTTGCCAGCACATGTGGGCAACACTATAATATCTATAGTCTATAGTGTACAAGTAGTATGTTATATCATACCAATGAATAGACAAACATCGACGCTGCATAACCTTTCCAAAATTGAAATTCGCTCAATGTTCCAGTCAAATTATAGGTGAGTTGACCCGAAATTACAATGCCTAATGCCCCATGCCTAAAATGATTTGTGGGGTCTTAATGTCTCATTCAAGGCAAAACCCTCATGTTTTGCCACCACCCTTTATCAAGCAAGGATGAATTGGTGTTTCACAGAATAGTTTACAATCGAAGATAAATTCGTTTTAGATACAGGATGTTGATGCCACCAACTAATGGCCAATGGCTTAAGAGGTCGGGTGGAAAAATGGCTCAACAGTTGGGGCGCAGAAGACAAATCATTGCATATGTTGGTCATGAGTTACCCTCCCTGAAACGAACATAGCACCTGAAAAGGAATCCGGAATCTCGAACCATCAAATTTCAGGTGCTATGTTGGTTCAGGGAGGGTGTCACATTTATATACTTTGGATATCTTCGGATCTAAACCCGCCACCCAGTGGTGAACCCAATAGTCCGTCGAAGTTTAACAGCTCACCCCTTTTTCCCATGGTGGTTGAAAGACAACTTTCCCAAATTGCGTTGCGCCAACTTTTCAAGGGTCCCAGTTAAACTTCAGGGGTGTATATATATCCGATTGAAATCATCCCAAAGCCATGTCCTGAAAGCCACATTTCAAAACTGCGTCCTTTGGTTCCAAGCTGTAGGCCGGTGGCAATGCTTTGGGTCGAATCGAGTCCCTCGGACACTACCGGCACTGGGAGGGTTCACAACTCATCCCATGGATTGCCTTGACCTGGAAATTCCCAGAGGTTCTGAAGAAATTCCCCTAAGATTTCGGAAATTCCGTGAATAGAAATCCATCATTTTCTGGTGAAGCATTCGGAAGAAACGTTGGGGAAGAAAAAATCACTGGAAGGAAATACTTTGGTGATGCGATTGCCCCTCCCAGGGATTACTACTTCAATGGCTTTTTTGAAGCTCTCGAAGTTGGAAACCTGTTTTGATGCCAAACATTTTGTTTCCAGATGTTGATTGGATTTTGGATGAAATCGGAGTCCTTTAATTAAAGAATTATATGAAAGTCCTTGCCCTTGCAATGACAATGTGAGAGAGTCATGCAAGGATGATCACCTTTGCCACAACTGGCTTTTGAAACCACTTTTTTGGGTGCTTGCAAAGATGTTTCTTCTTTTTGCCTATCTGGGGAAGAGGAATGATACCCCACGTGAATCCATTTGACTGCTAATAGTCCAGGCAGTTTGAAACTACCCGAAGGAGATCTCACCCATTTTAAATGGCTGGTGTTGAGGAGACCAAACTCGCCATGTCTCCTGGGATGTTTGGCCCAGGTTTGAACTCTTCAAAGATGTAGCGCCGATGGCGGTGGAGAATTTCCGTGCACTGTGTACGGGTGAGAAAGGTCGATCGGGTGGTGAAGGCTATTTGATGCTATTGGGTGGGAAGTGTCCAAATGAAACAAGGAAAGTAACTGCTGGCACCCCTCCATGTTGGTGGTTTCTGGTACTGGCAGGAAGATGTTTGTTTCCACATAAGTGGGCCATGTGATTTTGATCAATTTGGCTTTCACGCTTCAGATTTAGTCTTAAAACTCTGAAAGGATGTTCCCAACCAGAGGAGGGGTATGATGTAGTATCACCAATGGTTTAAAGCAAGATATTTCACTAGAAGAAAAAGGTAGTCGTGGTTAAAAAAATGCCATGCAGCATCATCAGCATCATCATCAACAGCACCCGCAGCACTATATTTGCAAGCACTTGTGATGTTAAGTTAATTCTTGTGCTTAAAAGTCGACATTGTGTTGGAGTCATTTGAAGCGTAGGATAAAAATAAGCATTCGCCACTGACCCCCTAGAAGTCTATGCATTCATTCGCATATGTATGGATTTGCCTGCAAATATGCTGGTACCTCAATGACGATAGAATTGAGGTGGTCTTGTCTACAGTCTATATATTACATGTAAATATGACCTAGCTTCATTTTCCATGACAAGGCGCCGCCAAGGTATTGGTGAAAGATGAGGTCTAAAAACATGAACAGCAAGAGTGCAAGAGTTGACGAAGGATGATTACAGCAAATGATATAATCAAAATCATTAATTACTCAACTTTTTTGGGGGTTGGTTTTCCATTTTAAGCAACCAGAATCAATTTAAAAAACAAATCCCCCAGAAGCAACCGTTTTCTCTTCAAAATGCCCTTTTCCCCAACCCCCTGTGCCGCGGCTGTGTCTTCCCCGTTTGAGCCGTTTGAGGCCCAGGTCTTACTGGGACGCCACGGCATTTCAAAGGATCGCCCTTGCACAGGCGGATTTCCGAAAACAAGTTCCGTTGGGCTGAGGGGTTTGCTTGGAAGGCTGATGGGGAGGGGGGTGGCTTTTGAGGCCCCCCAACCCCTCAAGCATCATCCAGTAAACTTTACAATAACTTGTAATACATTGTTCTGTATAGAGTTTTTTCTGTAGATATTTAATTGACATAGACATAGATATTAATGAAACAAAGATGAACCCAAAACGATAATAATAAGTCTCGTATTTTGTAGGTGATTTTTTGTTCAAAACAGATAATGTTAATTTCCCAGGTTCTGTGTCAACATTGGCCAGGCTACTTGAAACAGCTGCCCTTGGCTTTGTAATGCCATGGGGGAAAACTCGACAGATACATTCAAGGTAATAAACATGGGACCACCAATCAAAAGGACCATGATCTCCTCAACCACCAAAGGGACCATTTGAAAAAAGAAAAATCGGGAGGGTCATCCATGGAAGCTGGGTGGTGGTTTCAAATATTTTTAATTTTCACCCCTATTTGGGAAAGATGATCCAATTTGACGTTCATATTTTTTCAAACGGGTTGAAACCACCAACGTTGGAAGTTTTGTGTGATTGGGAGATGGTCAAGCCTGTAGTTGGATGTAAAAACTACTGGCCTCAACTGGAAAAAAAAAATGGGCCATTGAAAGGAGCTTCAAGCTTATCTAGGTGGTGGTTTCAAATATGGTTTATATGTTCAATCCCAAATATCGGGAAGTGATCCAATTTGACTATTATTTTTGAGGGTTGAAACCACCAACTAAAGTTATCCTCGGAGTGTTTTCTATCATACTTTCCCACCGAAATTTGAGCTTCCACGTCCCTTTTTGCCGCCAGGATCATCCCTGGTTTCATGGCACAAGGTGGTGATATCACCCATGGCAATGGACGAGGTGGAGAGACAACTGTCGATTTGATGTTTTTACGGCAATTTGACTGGTGATTATATAATGATGAATGATTCACAATCATGATGCTGAGGAGGAGCGTGATCATGAGGAATAGGTATACAAATTATGATATTTATAATTGCGGTGGGTGAATACCTACATGTTATAGACCTACAAGCTTCCACATGCTGACTTCCTGTTCTCATTTTCAATATCCCTGATCAAGACTGGCTACATGTCACACCTTGCATATATACATACAAATATGGGTCATGGTGTGGTTGTGGTGGTCTTAGTCATTCATTGAAACCCAGCAAAAAACTCCACCGTTTTTACCTTCACCGTAGAAACCAACCGAAACAAAAAGAAATCCAACAACAACTCCAGGCGGTGAGAGCATTTATGGTAAAACCTTTCGAGATGAATGGGAACATGGCATCATTCATCATACCGAGCCCGGGAACCAAAAGAGAAGTTGGTAGAGATTCGCTGGGTACATGATGTTTTGGGACCAAAAAACACACACACAAGAGAACTCATGCTGAGAGGGAGGAACACCTACCTTTTCAGGTCGAGATTTTTCAAATGGCAGTGTGGGTTAATCACTTACCAGTTGACTGTTGAATTTACTCTAAATGTGACGTATTGAGATGAGCTTCCAGCAAGAACATTGTGTTTGATGCCTTCATGAGCCAGAGTTGAAAAAAAATAAAAAAGGGCATGCTTTGTAAGCTGTTCAATCAAATCCAACCTCCCATCGAACAACTGGGGAACCTTTTGCAAGCCGTATGCCTTGGAGGCCTTCAGTAGAAGAACCTTTCCACGTGATCATTCCTTTGTAGATATAGTTTGGAGAAGTAGTTTCGGAACAAACAACTACTGTACAGAGGCCTCACCTTACTGTAGATTCTTAAAAGATGAAAGTTTTAGTAACTTTCAAGGAATCCTTCCTAAAATGACCCTTTCTCTCTTAACGAAGGCAATCAGGAATGCTAGAATGAAACATCTACAAGTCTATACACCTATGATGTCATCATCATGGTTGATATACACATGTTTCTCTATGTAATTCTGGTTGGTGAAGTACAATTTGATTTACTATAGATTCACTTAAAGATGTGTCCTACCCATGCAGCAGCCCGACTGTACATCAGCCATCCAGGCCTGGCTTGTTGTCCATGGCCAACCGTGGTCGGAATAGCAATGGCTCTCAGGCGTGGCGGCTGAAGATCCTGAGAAGACTTGAGAAACTATATCTGGGTGGTGGTTTCAAATATTTTTTATGTTCACCCCTGCTTGCGGAAATGATCCAATTTGACGAGCATATTCTTCAAATGGGTTGATTCAACCAGCAACTAGTATATGTATGGTAGATTCACCTAATGCCAGCACCTTCCAGTCGGGGTGCCAATTAAACCCTAAAGGATAGTGAATTGATGCCCTGTAACGGAACCATTTGGCACCCCTTTGAAGGGTGCTGGTATGTGTGGATTGGTTTCCTTGCTATTTTCAATAAATGTAGGCAAAGTATTATAGATGGATTGTGCGGGATAATGAAAGAATACCTATTATGAATGCAGATGTTCGATGACATATGCCATTAAAATCACGACAGACCATTTATAGACCATTACGTCAAGTCAACACAAAATGGGTGTACAAGGCTAAGGATTTAACGGCTAATTGTGGGCATCACCATACGGTAGTTGTGACATAACCTGTTTATTACTGTTTGGTCGAAAATACCCTCCAGGGAACTAACATATCCTACCATATCCTACCTGAGGAAAAGGAGAATCATCGACTCAAAGTGCCTTTCAAAGGGGATATGTGATTATTCTCATGAGGGTAGACTTCAAATTGTAGAATTGCCATGACGGATCCATGAAAAAATGGTATATATAAACCCTACTATATAATTTACCCATACAAATCAACCATTCATGTGGGTAAACATATGCCAGTCCCATGGATGGGTATGGAATTGCAATGTAGCACAGACCTTGACAAACCCACCGATGGAAACCTGTCAGTTCTTCATTACCTTCTCGGCTACTCCTTGGCTGGATGGGAAACATGTGGTTTTCGGCCGTGTCATGTCCGGATCCCTAAACCACTGCGGTGGATGCTTTCCCGACTGGGTAATTTCACAGATGCTGTTGATGAAAAAATGGGAAGTGGCCAAAGTCACAGGAAAAAAGCGATGATTTTTTGTTTGAGAAAGTTCTTGCGACTGATTTGTGGAGAATTTTTGCGGATTTCAAGTGGTTGATCTGTTGAAAAAGATGAGAAGCTTGCCCACCACCTACTTTCAACCTATGTATGTGATGATGCCACATGGATGTCACCATGCGAAACCCGGGAGTTTTCCGAACTTGGGGGGGAATCCGTCCAAGTTCGGCCAAGCAAATATCAGGAGTTTCAGGTTTGGTGTAGTGTAATCCATAGGATCCATGGGACTGGTATATTTACCTACATTTACCATCAAAATCAACCAAATGTTATATGATATATATATATACCATACATGGATCCCATGGGTAATTGATGTTTGTTTGAATTCATCCACAGAAAATAGAAGAACAATTCGGTGCTGGAATCTGTTCGACTGTAAAAAATCTATTCACCTATTGCACTTTTCCTCCATGTGGGTGTTTCCAAAAATAGCGATACCCCAAAATGGATGGTTTCTAATGGAAAACCCTATTAAAATGGATGATTTGGGGGTACCCATAATTTTCGGAAACACCCATGTGTTCCTGGCTCTTTCGTTTCCTCAATACTAAGTTTTGGCATGGACATTGTGAAGGAGCTTGAGAAACGTGGCTCCAGGCACTCTGACAGAGTGTGAGATAGGTGTTGGTAGCTTCGTGGTGGGTGGGAGATCCAAAAAAGCAGTCAAAGAAAATAATATGACGCCCTGAATTATCAGATAGATACCGACATGATACCGACAATGTCCAAAATCGGCAAGTTGGAAAGGAGATACCTTTTTAGAAACCATCATATTGGGTATCCACTTTACTTCTTAATCTTAATTCTCCACTGTGAGATTCAAAGGGTGAGTTCACAGCGCCTCGTGCAACACCAAGTCGAACAGTTTGCAAATTCCAGTGTGAGAGGGACTGGGATAAACCCAAACCCTCGTTGAATGATGCACATCTATGTATCCAAATTACAGTATCGGACTCGTTGACGAACAGAATCCCAGAAGGTATTTGTGTGCAAGTTTACAAGAACACAGGCCTTGTTTCAAACTTTTCCAGGTTTGAGTGAAATGCGCCGATTTGATTTTTTATTACCCAGCTGATCCCAGCTGTGTGAATATGATTACATATATATATATATACGTACGTATATATATATATATACGTGTGTATAATGAGATTTGCATGCATATGTATCATGTGTACTAAACAATAGTGGACAATATACAACGGTATGACATATTTAAAGATATGTAAAAAGTTCCGCCAGTCACAACATGTGTATTGAAAGCCATGGGCCTTTTGGGTTCACATGGCCTCCTTTTCCGTAGCTGTTCAGCGATCTAAGTCTCCCATGTTGTTCCTCTCAAATTTTCAGAGTTGTGTTGCTGATAATCAACTAGGCAGTTGAGCAACCAATATCACCACTTTACTGCTTTATGTTTTCAGAGTTTTCCTCATCACCAGTGCCTAGACATTCAAAAACCAAGAACCACACCACACCATCGGTCCACGCGGAACTCCTTCGACGAATAGGTCGGGTACACCCACGGAGGACCTGAAAATTACCGACAGTCAGGGTCTTGGAAGGTGGAAGTTGTTGAGATGAGATCGGTGCGATTGGCAGCATTACGTAAGAGTTTGTGTTTTTTGTTGCAAACGCCGAAGGTCATTTATGGTTAATTCCATTTCAGGAATTCTTGGGGATAGGCTCAACCATCAGACTCACCATCATCATCATGATCATGATCATCATGATCCTTTGAGAACTTGATAGTTGCAATACAGTAGCCATCACAATAATTTGGAATCATCATCATCATCATCATCATCATCATCATCATCATCATCATCATCATTTGCTTTTTCTTCTTCTTCATCATTTGCAAACAATGACAATAAAGACAATATCAATTATCATTATCCTCACCCGTATCAGTATCGTTTTTCAACCACTCTCATTGATTTCCCCAATTTCCGAACCCTCGGGAAAACCCTTCCCAGGTGGTGAACTTGGTGCGGATGGCAAGGTGCTCGACACAAGCCAAGCAGCTGAGGACGGAGAATGCAGTGACAAAGCATCAGTACGGAAGATACCCATAGGATCCATGTATGGTATATAATGTATATATATATATATATATTTGTATATAGCGCTATATACCATACATACCTACATGAATGGTTGATTCTTTACGTGAAAATGTAGATAGAGATACCAGTCAAATGGATCCTATGGGATATACAAGAATGAATGTTGAACAAGAAACAACTGAGAAACAAATCAAACACCATCTTTTTTATATAGTTGGCGAAAATTGTTCGGGTTTGTTCTATAATTCTAGGTCTGTGAATTCTTATCACAGTTGACCAATGTTGACCAGATATTTCGTACTGCTGTTTGACAATAGATTTGATTGCTAGCAGGTAGATGCGGTACCAACATGATTCCACCAGATGGTACTATGATTCCCTGGTAGATGAATGATTCCACCTGGTAGTAACATGATTCCACCAGATACCTTGTACTGCAAGTCGATATCTGCAGAGAGATGCCTCTTCGTCATAGTCACCAGGGGTCTCATCTCAACTTACCGACGGAGTTGTGTGTCACTAATATACCGAACTTGACATTCATGAGGCGAAGAAGCTATAGAATGCATAGATTTTGGAGTCTATAAGGTTTCACCATTAAATGCCACTTTTTAGTAATTCATATCGATTGAAGGGTTTTTGCCTTACGTTTGTTCAGTGTTTTTGCTTCTTTCTTCCGAAAATTTCCCCCAATTTGCTTTTCCTGGAGGAAAGTACAAGTGTGCCGTCACTCTGAGAAAAGCATCCATCGGCGAGACAAAAAAGGGTGTCCAGTGGCTTTCATTGTTTACCATTCCCATAGATCCATCTATGGTATATTTACCTACATTTTGCCAACATCAACAGTATTGTACGGATATGGAGATATGTGTCGGATGCTTGTGGTTAGTTTGTTGTCCTTTGACATACACAAAGGTGTATTTGCAGTAGGTTATATGTACATATACTATTATAATATTATTTATGAAGCATAAACCAGGGATTTGGGATCATTTTGTTCGGCTAGGGATTGCTTCACGTCCACAAACATAAGATTTGACCTTTGTTGCTATAGCGGCTCACCAACCACTAGATAGCGACAGCGAAGAAAGCAGGAGCCTTCTACGGGTGATTTTTGGAAAAACAATGGGAGAGTGTGATGAAGGTTGGTAAGTTGATCAGTGGCCAACATGATATTATCATATGGGGGTTTCCTAAAATGGTGGGTTTCCCCAACAACCATGGGGTGTTCCTACTAAAAATGATCAGCACTTGGGGTGTTTTCGGGGGTACCACCATTTAAGGAAACACCCATCAATTATGTATATATTATATACATATTTTAGTTGTATATGCAGTATACATGATCACCAAGCAGTTGATAAGTTGATATGATATTAAATAATCTACAATGATACCAGATCGTTTGATTCCCAGAACTCTTCTCATTTACTTGCCTGTGCTACCGGAGTTTCATTATTTGCCTGGTGCGTAGCGTGATCAGCAAAAATTCCGCATCCTGGATGGCCATTTTTCCCTACGAAATAACGAGCAAATGGAGCAATTGAATTGGTTGGGGATTGAGCACCAGCCAGTTATTGTTGTTGTCATCATGATGATGATGATGATGATGATGATGATGGTGATGATGATGATGATGATGGTGATGGTGATGATGATGATGATGATGATGATGATGATGATGATGATTCTGTTTTTTTCCCCCAAGCCCTAATTGCCTATTTGCCTAATTGTTTTTGCTAAAACCCACGTCGCCACGTCAGGATCCAATGGGCTGGGGTGGCGACGGTAAGGGCTGGGAAGGAGGCAAGGGCTGGAGCAAAGGCGGCTGGGGCGATGGCAAAGGCGCCCCATGGGGTCAGATAGCTCAGCGGCAACTCCCCATGGGTCCGCTTGGTAGCGGGGTTGTTTTGTTGAACCCCCCGTAAAACGAACGGCTGGAACCCTGAAAAAATGCCTGCTTGTTCCAAGCATCTTCCAAACCATCAATTCTTAGGTTCCATGTTAAATTTTAGGGGTATATTTTTTGTTGGGCCTAGTGCAAAGGTTGGGAGATTTGGGAAGGAAGCAAGTCACGTTTCCGGAATTGGGAGTGTAGGTGAAAGATATGTGTTTTGATTTAGGTGTCATCAAACTTGACACAGTGGCGTGTTTCTTGTAATCAAATATGATGTATTCATATCTTCACCTGTTTGGGGATTTCTTCAAGATTGGAGCGTTGCACGCGTACCCGTTTTGTTCAAGATGCGGTACAGGCAAGACAAATCACACCTTTCAATGGCAACAGACCTGCAACCTTGACTAGTCCTCAAGCTGAGGCTATATGCCAATGCCAATGTATACTGGCATGTTCCCACCAATGTGGGGAATGAAGGCCATGAGTCTCAGCTGGAGTTGCTGTTGTTGTTGTTGTTGTTGTTGTTGTTGTTGTTGTTGTCGTTGTTGTTGTTGTTGTTGTTGTTGTTGTTGTTGTTGTTGTTGTTCAATTCGCAGTTGGAAAGGGTTTCCCCGAGCTCTTCACAACTTTACACTTGGATGCTTTAGGTTGATATTTGCCCCCTGTCACGAGAAGTTCCCTGTACATTGGAATCCTGTGCTGCAAATGGTTTTGAAAGTAGCATCAGTAGCAAGAACATATCGACTGAATCTACCGCGCATATGCATGCATATGCGATGTTGAGTATCATGACCAGATCCTCTTACCTCATAGTCGCGCATCCAAACCTCTTTCCTGCCTGGAGCCGTAGTGGTAAGTAGTTTTTGTGCATCCAAGTCTCAAATCCTCCCGGGTCTTGCCTCTGTCCAGGGCAAGGGAAAGGGCAAAGGCAAGCAACTGAAGGTAGACGATGCCTTGAAGGCAAGCAAGCTCAGAGTATTTACCTGAAAAAACATGTTTTTAGGGGATTTTTTGGTCAAAAGGTGGAGCTTGTTGCGAAAGACATCTGCGGATAAAATGGACAAAAGTTGCCCAATGATGATAGACATATGACATATGTAGAATGTTTATAGACATACTTTTGTAACATATTTTGGTGTTGTTTGTTAGGGAGAGTAAAGCTGTGCAACAGTTCTGATCCTTTAAATCAGTTAAAACTACCAGGTTCATACGAACATTTGACTGATGATTTGTGTGGAGAGAAATCACTCGGTGTTGAAGATGTTGAAGTGCTACTTCATACATGGAGAAAAAGATGTTTGACTCAAAGATCTTGTGAAGGAGGAGTACTTCAGATTGCAGCCAAGCAATGATTAAGCGTGTTTCTTTCTTTAGAACTTAGAATGATGTTTCTTCGTGTAATTTGTAGTTTCTTGTTCCTTCCTTTTTGCTTCTTTGTTATTCTTCGTATTACTACGGTTGATGGAGGAAATCCTGCACCAGTTGATAGGTAGTTTATCCCATCATTTACAGGGTTTCATACATCCCACGTGGTGCAGGATTTCTTCCATCAACAGTAGTACCCAAGGGGTGCCAATAAAAAAACCCTAAAACGTGGTGAATTACATATCATTCTTCCCAATTTGTTTGTTGATTTTCCTTACCTTCCTGGCCTCCAGGTGTGGCTGGGCAACGTGCCCGAAGGCATTGGTTGGAAGGAGCTCCAAGATCATGTCAACCAGGTGCTACCTCGTTCGAGGGGAGGTGATCAACGGAAGTCGCTTCCTTCCCCCCGTTGTTGTTGAAATTTAAAAAAAACTTCCAGGTGTGAAAACCTACGAGTTTTTTTTTTACATCCCACCTTGGGGTTCCAAAGGGTCACGAGTCATGATTTAAATCTTATATGTTGGGAAAGGATGTATTTTAGATATTGTTAGATGCGAGCCCAACCTCCCAGGATAGATTTTTCATCGGCATTTCCATGAAGGGTTAAGTGAATCGAGATCCCCCAAGGCTAGAAATAGATACAGCATTGAATAATCCTGGTGATGACTTTTGCTGGGAGGGCATGCAGCCCAACATATTATTTTGACAAATATACAATTAGTTGTAATAATTGTGATTAGTTGTATATATGTATAAGGGATTTCCTACTTCCTTTTTTAATAGTTTTCCTAGTGGTCACTGTTGTCAGGTCGTGGTGTACCACAACTTTCGGTTGTGACAGTTGAGCGGGTGAGATTTGTTGTTTTATCACCCAACCGTACCTGAAATGAACTATGATCGCTGGCAACTCGTCTCAAATTCTATACAACTTATCACTAAGCTTGTATTGCATGCAAATTCGATCTGTAATTTATATATATATATGTACTGTATCTATTTAGTCTCTTTGGATGAACAACTGACACCAGGTAATTAAATCATTATGGAACCCCCCTTCAAAATAACTTTAACTCAGGTAGTTTCCCAAAAGTTATACCATAAAGACACCCCCCCGTTGCCAATTCATAGTGCGCAATCACTTCATAGAATATTTCCAAAGTACTGAACGAAGAACAAACAGGTGTGGATTGAAAATAGTTGAAACACTGAACAATCACATTCCATTTGCTACTGTTGATGGTTCAGAAATCCCAAGGCCAACGACCTGGGACGTAAAAACAAACCTGTGAATAATGGGATAAACTACCAGCTTTAATACGCCGGAATTTCTGAACCATCAACAGTACATCATGTGATCTGCAGGTTGGTTGGAGTATGAAGGATCTACCTAGAAACAACATATTCAGTATAGGTCAAGTTGAAAATTATATTCAAAACTATTGATTCCAATCATACTTTACTTATACCTTGTTCTTCAACCCATCTTTTTTTATGTGGTGCTGTTTTGTTTATAGTTTCAACGCCTTTTTGGAGAAATTCCGAATCAACACCCTCTCTTTGCCAGCAAGCGAAGAGCAAGTGGGTCGAGATCTTCCGGGGAAAGGCGTCGGGGAAAGGGCGGGGGGGAGACGTGCTGGTTGGTTAGAGACTTACATACTTCTTAGTCAGTTATGTAGTTATGTTGTTTGTTTGTTTGTTTGCTTGTTTGCTTGTTTGTTTGTTTGTTTGCTTGTTTGCTTGTTTGCTTGTTTGCTTGTTTGCTTGTTTGCTTGTTTGCTTGTTTGCTTGCTTGCTTGCTTGCTTGTTTGTTTGTTTGTTTGTCAATTAGTTTGGTAGTTGCTTACTTGGGAACGAAGAAAGGACAAAGGAAGGAAGGAAGAATGTTCGAAAGTTAGTGAGAATTGAGAATGCAACTTAGTTGGTCACGTGAGCTAGTGTTTTTGGTTGCCGTGAATTGATTTTATCAGAAAGGGAACTCCAACATGCTTTTATTTGAACAGATTTTATTTGCGTTCTGCTTTGCTTGCATGCTTGTCCATGGCTGCTTGCACCATTTGTGTAAGGATTTAATTGCAAAACGTTTCGCACCGTAGGCATGTCTTTTTCATGTCTTTTTCGGGCAGCCCACCTTCACACTGACGGTACACCTGTGGAGCCTTCCAGTGTATAACCACCGGAACAACAAACAAAACAATACAAAACACAATTCAGTTGATGGCTTTCTTGGTTGATTCATTGGTTTGTTTCTCAGTAAGGAAGTAAGTAAGTTAAGTTGGGTTATACAGATTAAGCAATGCAACCTCCATGAAAGTAGAGTCTGGGTAGAGTGATGAAGTAAGTGAGTCAGTAGAAGGAAGCAAGTAAGTGAGTCTGCAAGTTGTGAGGAAGTAAAGCAGAGCAACGCAGAGTAAAGGCAATTTTATTAGTATTCTGGAAGCTCCGTTGCTATGAAATTACAGTATATACACCTGTGTAGTCGTTTTGTTTTTAGTTTGCAACGAATTTCTCCATAGTTTTGGTAAGCCGGCTAGATTTGTAGACATATCATCCCGAATAGACTTTCAAGAGTGAATGCAATGCATCATGATTCCAGCAGCTGTTTTACTATGGACCTTCCTGGCTTGTAGATTAATCAAAACACGCCACCTATTACCTATAGTTTGCATTTGATCCCCAAAAACTTCATCAAACTTCTCAGCTTGTGTTGAGAAATCTCTTGAAACAAAGAAATGTATGTACAATATATTATTATATGCATGTATATGATACATTAATATGTAAATATACTTGGGAAAAACATCAAGATCCACAAACAAACAACAAAACAGTGAGTTTTGCTGACATTGTGTCGACTCCGCCAGGGAAAAGGCACCGCCGCGGTAGTTTTTGCCACGGCGGACGAAGCGAAAGAAGCAATCCCTTTGCTGAACGGGACAGAAGCGTCAAAACAAAGAAAACCATACGGTTGAATCGTTGGTTTGGTTTGGTTGGCTTGGCTGCGGTATTTGTTCAGGGGGCCAAAGAATCCTGTATACATTTGCATTGAATATACAGGATTTGGAGATTTGTCACTGTTGTTGGAGCATTAATCACACTGGTATAGACAGATACTAACATCACCAGGCATCACCAGCACTGCAAACACTGGATATATTTCCAACCCATCATATGATTGGGACAGCAAGGATCGAACAAACCCGCAAAGCGGACACATGGACCTTGCAAACGATAGTCTCCCAGCAAGCGTTTGTTCACTGAAGATATACATCTTACCTTTTGAAGGTGCCAGTGACGACCGATAAGTATGGTGATTCTACATGGGTGTTTCCAAAAATAAGGGTACCGCAAAATGGATGGTTTATAATGGAAAACCTTATTAAAATGGATGATTTGGGGGTACCCCTATTTTCGGAAACATCCACATGATTCTTATTTACTCTAATTTCTGTACATTGGGGGTGAATGAATTTTTACCTTGATGGCCAGTGACTAGTGGGGCCCATGAATGTTTGGAAAAGATGTTGAAAATTCATTGAACCACTGAAAATTCAGACAGTTTCAGGTGATTCACATGCTTGCAAGATCAAAGCATCGTTTCTTGTAGTCCATGTGGAAACTCCCTGAAACATTTCCATGGTTAGCTTGTCAGTTGATCAAGCAAATGGCGAACAAATATCAAACATGTCCAAGAAAGGGAGCTGATTTTGATTTGGAAAGAAACACCTTTTCAAGCGTCTATTAATAAGAATCATGTAATATTCATTGTTGTTTGTGTAAAGAAAAGAATATGATAGGTGTTATGTCATGATGGCAAAAGTTGCCAATCTGCCATCCATATTTGCCATGAAGTAGAAATCCATATGAATTAACTCAACAAAACAAAACTTTAGAAAAAAAAACAATACACACACACACACATGTTCAACAAAAACAAAATACACCCATATTCAACCAAAAAACACCATTTTGTGTGGGTATGATCCAACAAATTTACCAAATTATCATTGTGTCCGTTGCAAACGAATCACCCAAGGAGCTCCATTGGGGGCCAGTCCCTGGTGGCGGACAGTTCCTTGGCACAGGAGGATGTACTGCTGAAGGAGTGATGTTTACTGAAGAATTGAAGTGTAGTTGTGGTGTTTTGTGTGATTTAATACTGAAGGTTTTGGTGATATATGTAGGATTACATATAAATACATATAAATATAGATACCATATAATATATATATATGTATGTAAACATGAAATTTATTATATATACATGCAAATATGACATACACATTTAAGATATGATACATACCTGTATATATATATCGTGTTTGTTGAATTGGATACATGTTGGTGAGTGATCTTTGGTATTGAGAAGCTCTCTTGTCAGTAAGAAACTACAGTTGATGGTTGGTAATGTGTTCATCATTCTGGTCTGTCAGTTTCTACGGTGTGCATGGTTGGTCAGATTCTGTGTTCTGGTTGTGATTGTGGGCACTGTAGGTGGTCTATGGTTTCCAACCAGGTTTGGACATGTTTGTCCATCTTTGGGAAAGATGACCCCACGTGACTGCCTTCTTGCACCTTTTTTCCACAATTGCAAAGGAAGTCTAAGTCAGTCAGGAACGACAAGATTGTTTAATGTTGTTTGGACTGCACATCTTTATATATAGTATTGTTCTTTGGCAGAAAGTGTCAGTAGATATGAAGACATGATGTGTACGTATGTATATATATGCATCAATAACATATAAAAGTCTTTTGACCATAATATATACAAGCGACACGAGTGTAAACAGCCATTGATGGACAATCGCATTAATGTATTGCTTGCAGTGCTAGCCAACACAACCAGGTTTCTGAAGTGGTAAACACGACCATTACCAGCACCAACATGACGACCAACAACAACTACTACCGCAATAGCAACAATAATAACAAACACAAACAACAAACATCAAACAACCAGCAACCAACAACCAACTACAAAAAACAAACAAACAAACAAACAAACCAACCAACCAACCAGACAGACAGACAAACAAACAAACAAACCAACCAGACAGACAAACAAACAAACAAACCAACCAACCAACCACCCAGACAGACAGACAGACAGACAAACAAACAGACAAACAAACAGACAAACAAACCAACCAACCAACCAACCAGACAGACAGACAAACAAACAAACAAACGACAAAACAGCTGCAGCAACAACTGGCGACTTCCAGTTTGCTTTCATGGTATGGCTTTGAAACTGAACTAGTCGTTTATGTCCAAAGTTGACCAGTTGACAGGTTGGGCCAGAGGCCAAAAAGCGTGAGCCAAAAGAACGGAGGACGCAATCGTAGTGGACCAAAAAGCAAGTGTGGCACTGCATTGTTGAGAGCTACCTCTTTAAAGTTGGAAACTCATGTCTATATGAACTTGTGAAATGAGATCCTACATACACCTTGTGGTTTGGTTTTTTCAGAAATTATGGCAACTGAAATTATGGCAACTATGGCGATTGGTTTCAAAGGGAATGGCACACGGAGATCCCTGGAGGGCTGTAACATGCTGTAACCATCAAATGCAATGAATTTCCAGGTTTCAGGAATTTGCTGCTGCCTGACCTTCCCAATTCTTTTTGCTTACCATGCGACTCCACTTCTTTTCATTGAATCGTTTTTTCCATCATTGCAACAGTGGATTCAAATGTTTTGGGTACTTAACTTTTTTTTGGAAGATTGTATGATCCTATCCTGAATTATCGATGTTGCAAACATCATTTTTTGCAAAAAAAGTCACAACGTTCAATACATTTTGTCCAGTCCTGATGGGCTGGTTGAAGCCTTGATCCTTGATCTATGCAGGGAAAGGAGGGCTGCAACTTTTCTCCGAAACCCGTTGGTTGAAACGGGAGAATCCTCCAATAATCATGGAGTTTGATGTGTTGATATATCCTTTTTGGGAGTCGAGTCGGACGGTCCGTAGGTCCAAGGAATTGATGGATTTCTAACAAAAAAGGAATTGACATTCCCAATGTTTGCAATATTTATCTTACAGAAAGGGAGCCAATTCCGACTTCAAGGCTGATTAGGACATGTGAAATTGATGCTATGAATCAGTCTTGACACCAAAGTTTCCAGAATCTTGGAAGGAAATTCCGTCTGAAAACACCTTCAGTTGTTTTTTTCACACACTGCTAGATATGGCATGTTTGGGTGTATCCTCTGCCTAAACCAAGTCTACAAACCCCTAGCCGTTGGGTCAAAAGCTCGGTTGGTCGGCCCGAACGCCAGCAGCGCTTTGGATGATAGAACATGGCAACGTTTGAAGTTTGAACACTCTTTTGCGCCAAAACGAATCGTGTCCAGTCCAGGCAAATTTTGTAGCATTACGGAGGTCATAAAATAAAGCATGAAGACAACAAAAAGAGATACACGTTTGACATCGTTTGACCCTTTTACGCTTGATGTCCGATTACATGTACTCGCCCATAGGCCCTGAGGAGAATAGCACGTGAATCAAGATACATCTCCTAAAGGCAACAAACAGGTCCGTTTAAGAAATTCTCTTTCTACCGGGATCCAAAAACGCCATGCGATGGGGAAGAAGCCAATCTTGGTGACCTTGGAGGAGTTTCAAGATTTAAAGAAACACTTGGAGGTGCAGTTGGCAGAGCCCTTGACATCCCATCGTCGTCCTTCAAAAATTGGGGTGGAAATACCAAGAAAGTTGTCGTTTTGTGTCACTTTGGGGGGTGGTTCAAAGGGTGTCTTTTGTTGAAGGATTTTTCGATGTTGGAGCCGCTGGAATTTGTTGATTTTTGATCTACCTCTCCGGTTCCCTGTTGTCTTGTACTAAGGAGGGAGCTGCTTGAAGACAGAGAATCTCCCAAAATCGATCTAAATCACTTGGATGATATAGAATGATCTATTTCCAGAAATTTAAGATAGATACCAGAAATTGGCCATGTATGGCCATACTGAAAAAGGAGTCACCTTTTCCAAACCAATGTGAGTTTTCCATGGTCTATGTTACAAGTTCACACAAAAAAAGATTCGATGCGCCAAACCTGGCATGGCATATGGGTGATCAATAGCAAGTGTCGCACCCAAAAGTCATCCCGAAAGCTAGTTTGGCCAAGAGAATTACCTGAAAAGTACCGTGTAATTCAGGTTGATACATTATTGGACTTCACCCATCCATGATAAATATATTAACATATAGTAGATGCAGTGTATGATACATATATTATACTATGATATATAGTATACTATGAATATATTTATATATAGGTATACTATGCATATAAATAGTATGCTCTGAACATACATATGGTATACTTTGATTTTTTTTATAGTATATGAATGTACATCAACTGCAAATAAAATTCTTAGTTCACGATTCATTCCTTTTAACTTCCATGCTCCCAGCTGCATTTTTTGATGCCTTCACTTCCACAGCCATTTGCAGTCACAAATTGCTGCCGTGAGCAAAGAGCTACGCAGCAAGGTTTGAAAGGGAAGTTGGGAGGGAATGGAGGTATGGGGTATACCTCCCTGGGAATTGACATACCCTGTCAAAGGGTAACTTTGAAGATGATTTTCCTGGTCCTATTCCAATGGTGGGACATGTATATGTATATTGTTACTAGATACTATATATTGTATTTGTATTATTTACTAGATACTATAGCTGTATTTATATATATATATTTTTTTGTGTTTATACAGATATATAAATACAAGTGACAAGTAAGTGTATATATATATACACATATTGTTTCAACGACAAGTGTATTAAAAAATATATTTTATATCTTCCAAACAGGGTACTTGGTGATCAATGCACTTTTGCGATCAGTGATGCTGGTTTTTTCCACCCATTCACAAACCCCCAAAAAACATTATCATAGGTACTATTTAGACCAGGGATCATCTTTGTCCAAGATTGACTGCCAATTTCACATGTGATGATGTGGTGGTTTGTGGTTGGTGATTTAGAAACCCAAGGATACCCAGCAAAACATGATACACTCCTTGACACTAACATCGGCCGTTCAAACAATGCCATTGGAAGAGGGATAACTACTCTTCCAAACCGTATTTTTTAGGGGTTTATATAGATGAATCTTAGGTTTGGAAGGTTAGTTACCATTCTTAAACAAACATTTTTTAGTCATCTTACAAAACATCTTTTTATAGATCAATCTTAGGGTCAATCCAAACCCTCGGACCCAAAGTCGAGGAAAAAAATCGCCTCCGAAATTTGAAGAGCCAAAAAATTGATTCGATTTTTGTCACAAAAGGACGACCACCCAAGGTATTTGGACTTTATTTTTTAGTTACCATCCTGGGAACATATCCCCTCCCAAAGCACACTTTTGAAGATGATTTTCCTTGTGGAGGGTAATCATCTAAGCCAATCATTTCATTTAGATTGTCTATTGATTTATTTTGGCAGCTTGAGAGATGCAATAGTAACATCACTGGTGGCACCGAAGTAAACGAAAAAGTGTCAAACGTTTAAGAGCATCCCTCAACAGAAACATGCAAAAGGATGAAGATGCGTTAAGTTTGTTCTAGAATTCAGCGAGTGGCCGTTCTCCAAAAAATCATTCGAACCAATTTGGCAAACCTTAGTTTGGAAAAACGGAAACAGTCAGCATTTCCTTGTGAGGAGGTATTTGAACACCAAAAACCTACCCAAAAGACCATCTGAGCAGGTGTTTGGAAGACTAGGGGTTGCTCACCAGTTTTTGATCCATCTTGCCAATATATCAATTCCTGCCAGGTGCCCGTGTGCGAGACTCACATCGCTGAGCTTCAGGTAGGGAAGGTTTTGGGAAAAACATCTCTGTGACTGGCAACTTTGCTTTCTCCAGGATTTACTGTATATATAGATAACTATATAGATATATATGTGTGTTAAACTGGGCAAAGTCTACGTGATGAGGTAGCTAAGGTAACTTCACCAACTTAATTTTATGGAATATCTAGAGTCTCAGTTGCAAGTGTATTTGGATCTTGTGGTTGGGAGGCTTTGATTTCCTGCAGAGTTTGTATGAGGAGTCAAGACGGCTCGATGATGAGACAAATTCCTTGAGATTTCCATCTTGGGACATTAAAATGAACACCCCTAGAGAACATGAACAATTAGCGGGAATGATTTTCACTGATTCTTCTTGTTGATTGTTTTCTCCAAGCAATTTTATGAAAAGGACATCAACCCAAAAAACCAACCCGAAAAAAAAAAAAAAACAAGAACATGATTTGGGGCACCAATGATTTTTTGGGGGCACAAGCTTGCTCCCCCAGGTTGCAAAAAGCGAGCTGTCGCAAGGCTTAGACGTGGTCCGGGACACCTACGGCCTTTACCTCGGGGTTTTGGTGGTCAAGGTTCTGGGATGATGACCGAAGATGGGAAATGATGATATCATATAAACTCCGGTAGACTAACAGAACATAGCTGGCTGGAAAATGGACCCGGATTTGAAGATGTATTTCCTATTGATAATGAAATAATCCATTGCTATGTTAGTTTACCAGAGGGTATCATATCTAGGTGGTGGTTAAAAAATTATGTGTTATTTTCACCCCGATTGAATTGGGGAAATCCAATTTGACTTTTTTGACTTCAGATGGGTTGGTTCAACCACCAACTAGATATGCAGTTACCTTTAAAGGGTTTGCTGGAGTGTAGGGTTAGGTAGGGTTGTGAAGAAGGCGTTTGCAGCATCAATATGGAATCCTTTTTTGAATCCAAAGAATCCCTGATTTGAGGCAGGTTTTGCATTATGGATGTGGTTTTAGTGGCCTATGTATCGTTGTAGATGACATCTAGTATGACACATGATCAAGATGGAATATAGGCAGAATATGATTGCAGCATGAGTATATATATATATATACATGTTTGCGTTCCACATATATATATATATGCTATAGCTATATTTGATCTAAATAAGATGTTCCATGTAACATATGAAAGATTTAAGATATGAAAACTCACATATCTATTATTGCATGGATGTATACTGTTATTTTTCGCCTTTCGTTCTGCAAAAAGAATCCAGGCCAAAGAAGCTACAAGACGTGTAGCCGAAGATGCACAGGTGATCCGGCGGTTAAGGGCGGTTGCCACCTATATAAGCTGTATGGATACGGCTTATGTAAGGGAAAACCCCGAAAACCAACTAACCCCCCGAAAAATAGCCGAACATAAGGTTCAGGATTCCTCCACTTTAGGTACCTGAACATGTTGGTGATACAAGGAATTTGTATGGAATCCCTATGAAACTTTGGAATTTGGAGTGGTGATGAGGGATGAATAATTTTAGATTGCCTAGTTATATCACGATCTAGCCTGGGTTGAATCTTTTGAAAGGGTGTTTAAACAAGGCCTTGTTGTGCTATGACGAAGGCTGAAATGTTTGGAATTTGAAAAAACGCCCGGCCATGGGTGTTCCTTTTTTTGGTGGCCATGGAAAATTGGCGCTGTTACGGTTGAGCGGCCTGAATTATGTAAGACACCCGCCATAGAAATTCCCGATAGAATTCTGTAGTGGATGAGGCACAGGCTTGGTACGTTGTCCTTTTATGCACAAAAATTAGCTTCAATCCTATTAACATAGACCACCATGTGACTGATATATCACTGGAACTCTCACTAGAACTCCCAGTCCATTAGATCCATTAGCAAGAGTATTTGACTTACAAAGATATGCTTCAATAAAATTATGTTTTATTATATAAGTAGCAAAATGGATGAAATCGTTGCAACTCCGATATTTCCGTCTATGATGTTCACTCAAAACTCAATAAATAAGTTGGCAAACAAGTTCCCTTGACATGAAACTGTTGATGTAAAAAACCCTGCACCAGTCAATATAGTAAATATCCCCCACTATGTAGAGAGGGGGGGCCTTTAATACATCCCTAGGGTGCCTTTTCTTGGGAACCATCAACAGCTATCACCCCGGTTGGGGATTGGTTGGTCGGGGAGGCACAGATCACCAGTCGTTGCAGCACCTTGGAACAAACCCTGGGTGCGCAGCTTGGACAAATGCACTTGGAGCTGCGAAAGGCCAACGAGGCACGTGACCCGGGTTCGTTACGGGTTCGTTGGTTTCAGAAAGGGACATGGTAAAACGAAACACCCCAGGAAGCATATAGGAAACTTTGGGTAAGACGATGTGGTAGAAGCTCATTGGAAGGGAAGGAGTGATGTGACGACTTGAGGGTTCTGAAGTGGTGAGAATCAGTTGGAGGTGTAACAAATGGCAGTGGATGTGTATCTTTTTGATTGGACATCAACTAAGTGTGTCGTTGTTGCTGCTGCTGCTGTTGTTGTTGCTGTTGCTGTTGCGGCCCAAGAGTCGGTCCTGCCCCCAATAAAGATAAGCCTCCCTTTGGTCAATCTGTGAGGACTTGCAAGGGCAGTTGCAGACCTCCGAGGACGGCAGGATCATCCGATGTTCAAGGGATGAGATACCCCTCCTGGGAACTCACATATTCCTACCCAAGGTATGTTTAAAGATGAATCCTTCCTATTCCCGTTTGGTGGGATGTGTTAGTGCCCTGGTGGGTATACCGGATATGCATGGATATGCATAGTAAAGCACCCAACCAAAAGAAAATGGAGTCGCACCACTTGATTACAGAAGCCTCCAAAGATGAGAGTTTCTAACTCAAAGTTGGTACCGAAAGATGGATTTTGTTATTTGTTTTCAAGAGTAGACAAACAAAACAAATGTAAATATATATATAGAATATATATAGAGCAATTGGATCTTTTGACGGATTTCAATGATATTGTTTTGGGGGTGAGTATTTTCTCCAGCATTCCTACGACAAACTGGGGGGTTGCTGGGAGGGGTGAAGGGTTTCAGATTCTGGAGATCCAGCAGGTGCAAAGAGTTCTACCCATGGAATCCAAGGGGTACTTCAATATATCATGCTGTTGATGGAAGAAATCCCAAACAACCACCTGGGATGTATAAAGCCGTAAATAATGGGATGAACTGACTACCTATCAACTGGTGCAGGATTTCTTCCATCAACAGTATGTTTTCAATATATCCCAATATACATGTTTTAGCCCCTAAGCTTGCAAACATTTGGAACAATTTTGGAGTTGTAAAGATTGATGAGAATTAGATGCACACTGCGAATCTCAGCTTATGAATGACACTTTTGATTTGGACTGCAAGATTGGAGGAAGATATTTGTAGGTCACCTTTCTTCCCGGCCTTCGAAGCGATTAAATCTATGGGCGACTTGAAACTAGACGGCCAAAGAACATCCCAAACTGATCAATAATAATCAGTTATATATATGTATATATATGAATCATATGGGTTTCGTAAAAACGATTGGGTTTTGGGGATCATACTAATATATGATGATACTACACCATCCCCCACACTGACTAGTTGCACTTGAAATTGTTGGGCCAGACAGAGATGAGGGAACTCCTTGCGGAAGAGCTCCGTGCCTTGTGCGATCGTGTGGATGAGGAGCCATGAAGAACTGGTGGTTATTTTGGAATGGCATGAAATGTGTTTTGGGACTGTCAATCAAACAACTTTGTTTTTTTTCCATTCATATTCAGAAGAAGTGTGATCACAACGGGCCCTGTGATCGTTGGTGTTTTTTTTGAAGGTGAGTGTAAGGCTCGAGGCCATCCCAATCGAGCAACAGTGGCCGTCAGGAGGCTTTCATGTTAAGTTGTTGAAATCCCAAGGAGCCTGCACAGCATCCCAAGGTATACATATTCAATTTCAACTTTAGTTCGTTTGACAGGTGTTTTTGTTCATGCGGCACTTCTCAGCAAATGGTCTTATGATTTGAATTGATTTGATACTTTGTCCCTTGAGACTCTTAGATTCCTATTGGAAAGAAAACACGTCGTAAGTCAAGAACAGTTTCAGTGAACCGTAAAAACTTACCATGATCACTTGACAACATTGACATCTCAGAATTTTTAACCAAAACACTGCACCTCGATGAACCGAGAAGTTTGGTTTCACTAAATTCAAAGCGTTGGGTTAGTACTCAACTCAAATTTACCGTTCAGTTGGGTCATAACTTCGTCGTTGTCAGCTCAAAACAAACAGAGATAACAAAGTATTTGGATCCATTTGGTTGGACTCGGATAATCATTCTCCTTCGATCATGGGAGGTGTGCAACCAAAGAACCACGGTGATCAAAAGTCCCATGATTGTGTAGGATTTTCACTTAGAAATGGAATCATCGAAGCAACTTGGATTTGTTGAATAATATGATGCGTGTTTTACTTTTCTGGGCATAGAGCGTAAAACATTTTAAATTTTAAATCACCTTTTGGCAGGTGGATATTATACGTATATATGTGATATTATTACATAGTTCTGTTTTCCGACCAAAGTTATTCAGTGAAATAGAAGGTAATATACCTAGGTATTCAACTTGGGGATAAATCGGGATAAAGTACCTACAATGACCGGGGTTTTTATAGAATCAAATTTTCTCTCACAGATCTCCAAGTTTCTTCGAGATTCCAACTTCCGGATTTCCATTTTGATGGCAGTTTGGAACAGGAGTCCATCGTTTAAAAAAGGAACCATTGATTGAAATTGAAGGATTAAGATTGCATTTATATATATAATATGTGTACCCTCCAGCAATCGATCACATATCCCGTGGGAAAAAGAAAATCATGTTCGAACGTTCCTTTCTTAGGGATATATTATTCTAATGAAGGGTATCTAAGTATCTATATATATATATATATATATTTACATATTCTGAAGATGAATGTACTTGTACTTGTACCTAGTTGCTTCTCTGAAATATGGCCCCTTTTTCCCCAGGAGTTGAATACGGTGCCTTGGAGGGAACCTTGATCGTTGGGTCGTTGAAGGGTTGGTTGAGTCGATGGTGAAAGACCACCTCCGAACAAAATTAACGAAGAATGCGTTGATGAATAGTGGATGGACGATTTTTGTTGATTAAAAGACATGTTGAATGTTGATGTTTGTTGAATGCATGGTGGAAATCATGAAGAACAGGTTGAGTTGGTTCTATGTGGTGTTAGTTGATGTAATTGGATTAAGTGTGTATGGTATATGATGTTATATGATTCGATGATGTTGCATGAATGTATGACTTTGTATTTACATGCGCATCATATGTGTATACATAT
>DF242628.1:0-31362 GCA_000507305.1 Breviolum minutum Mf 1.05b.01
TTTTTCATCATCGTGTCCCCTTTCCATCAACATATACCTTGTGATATTGTTGTTGTGTTTGGGTAACCCCTGTTAATTTATTAAGGGACTATTAACCATTGGTTTCCCCTAAATAAGGCCTTATTAGGGGCTTATTTCTTGGGGGGTGGCATTGGTGGGGGTACCTTGAATTCCCATGATTTCATCAACGGTTCCCAAAAACCGAATTCACGAGGATGGTGTGATGATTCTGAGACGATTCACGAGGATGGTGGGAGGTTGACAGTGGATGATGTTGATGTGCTGTTTATTTTTGAACTGAGCAATGAAAAAAGGACCCCAGGTTTGGTTGTCTAGGGTATAGAGGGGATGAAATACTACCCAGTTATGTGGGGATTATAGTAAACCATTATAAGGATCCCGTCATTAAACAACCAGGATTTCATGGTTCAAGTATCCGGCCGTTCTTTTTTTTTTTCGTGGCTCAAATAAGATGAACACCAGTGATCAAGGTAAAGGGTAGTTCAGGGAAGGTACACAGTACACACCGTAGTTCATCTGTTGAATTTGAAAGATTTAGAGTTTTTTCTTCAGAGGCCATGGACTTGTCCATAAGGGTGGGGGGATCGAAATTCGAAACAATGTAAAATAAATGGATGAGAAATTTTGAGTGTTGTGCCCTTAACTGTCTGTGGCTGGTACCATACAAGAGAGGTGGTCACATGGTTTCAGCTGTCTGTAGTCCTAGTTTGTGGCAATTTCGCTATGAAACATGCTTGATTTTGAGGAAGAGACTTGAGAATTTGGCCAGGTATACAAGTGCAGTCACCTATTGTATTGGTTTTGTTTTTTCCTTCCCTGGTACATATGTATATATATATATATATGCACATCAAATCGAGTATGATCTGCTTAATGAACAGCAGAGGAAAGAAGCAGGCAAACTTGACCGAGAATAATTTGTTAGAAGTATGGAGATTCGTAGACTATATAACGCATGAAGACATTATTGGAAACTTACCAAATTGACACTTCTTGAATGTCATTGACTTGCATACACATCATGATGATTCTTTGGATTTCTTTTGTGCTTCCCAAAATCTGTCTCGCACTGCCACAACTACTGCATCACTGGACCTGTCTGGGAATTCCCCATACAAAACCTGAGCTTTTTGGCGATTCTGTCCCGAAAACGAACCGAACTCCGCAAAAATGGGAGGGCTTCAGGTTCCCCATTCCATTCACAGCAAGTTTCCCCTTTGAAGTGGAGGCAGGGTGAACTTTTCCCATATGATGATAGGTCCCAAATGAGATTTTCTCCCCCTTGGTTCGTTTTTCCAACGAAAACACACTGTTTTTCAACGCGGGGGCCCACGTGAGGACATGCGACGTGTGTTCGATGTGACCAGAGAGAGGGATGAGGATGAGGTTGGGATGAGTTTATGGTTGGACCGGCAAACTAACATGTCCCCTGAAAATCAATGGTTGGTTCAGATGTATTTCCTATTGAAATAGTCCCCTTTTAAGGGACATGTTAGTTTTCGCCGTTGTAATTCATAGTGCACACGGCACATGGACTTGTTGGTTTTATGACAAGTTCTTTCTGCCTGTTGCTAAAAAAAGGTCTTTCGTGACCCCCAATTGTGTAAACTCGAGGAGTTTGGTGACTCACCAACTACAAAACAGTTTTTATGCTGCCGATGTAACAGTGTAACAGCCCTGAATCATCCGCGAAGCCAAAGGCGCGCCGCTTGGGTGCCCGCCACTCGGAGGCGCGCGAAACATACTATTGGAGGATTTTAGGAGTCCTTTTGGAGCTAACACCCCCCTAGGTTTCAAAAACAGCGTGGACCGTTGGATAGAAAAATCAAGCGATTTTGAAAAAACATGGGAAAAAAAAGCTCCCATGAAGCCTGCCTTGTTTTTTTTTCATTGTTTTTTTTGTCTTCAGATTCGGATTTTGTTTTTTTGGTCGGTGAACAAAAACGATGAAACGGTTCGGTTTGAACTAGGTTTTTTTGAGCTCCAAATTCATTCCGAAAAGTGGACAAGTGACAAGTGACAAGTTGTTATGACAGGAACTGTTAGAAGATTGGAGACATGTTGATATCCAAGGAGATCCGATGAGGACAGTCAAGACTACATTCATAAAGCTTTGATTACTGTGATTGGACCTCGTGAGTGATGAAAAGATCCCCAGTGATGCTGCACTTCGTGACTTCGTGACTGGGTTGGGCCACTTTGCTGCCTCATCTTCTTTTGATTTCGTAACTAGAGGAGACTACTAAGTTTCTTTTGGGGGACATTATTACACTAGATTTTAAAGGACAGACACGTAGTGTATATATACGCATACATATGCAACGATATATACCATGATATAAATATATGCTTGTAACTGGCCAACCTTTGAAAACGCCCTGAAAAAGGGTCGCAGGGCCCAGCCACTCAGGACTTTATGTACGTAACACGGTGGAAAGTGAATGAAATACTGTTGGTGGAAAAAATCCTGCGAACCAGTTGAGGTTGCTAGTTTGTCCCATTATCTACAAGGTTTTATACATCCCAGGTGGTGATTGCCAGATTTCTTCCATCAACCCTATCTTTAAACAAATAGACAAAGTTGGTCAAATCAACAAGGAAATGTCTTTCAAAAGATAGACAAAGTGGGTCCAATCAACAAGGAAGCATCTTGGGCAAGTTTGTCCAAGTGTGGTCAGTGACCTACGGAAGATGGTGAATCCAGTTTTATGCAATTTTTGTAAACATAACTTAGACCTCAAATCGAACTAAGTCTCAAAATGTGTTGGGGTCTCTTTAAAGAATATCATCCCCCAAAACTTGCCAAAGCCTTTATTTTTGGTGAAGTGATGTGAAGTTTAATGTATGTAATCACTTGGACCTGGTGGTAGAGGATTTTGTTTCTTTTCTTGGGGTGTTTGTTTCGATACAGCTCTGCCCCCCTGTCTTCCCCTCGTCGTTTTTTCAATCCCTTCGGCAGGGGCGACGCGCTGAAGAGCTACGCCACATCGCCCTTGAAGAACGCATCAAAGAGATTCGAGAGAAGGTGTGTCGGGTCATCTTGCGGTGTGGAGCCCCCAAAAAAACAACCTATCATGATGAGATGAAGTAACTACTGTAATTTGTGTGGTTGGGAGGTTTGTTGAGCTGATTTTGTCGCATGTTTCTTTTTTCTTGTAAAATTTCCTCCGGTTGTTTGCTCGGTGAAACCTTGTAACAGCTAACACGCATCCCGGTATCCCTTGTTGCGTGCATCCACACATGCTAGCGATGTCATCGTGATTAGCCTGGCAGGTGGAACAGCAACGACAACAAGAATCAAACGAGGAAAAGTTGCCACTTTGACTGAACAATGGATACCATGGAGACATAGTGGACACAAAGTTGGTGATGTAGGTAGATAGATAGATAGATGGATGGATGGATGGATGGATGGATGGATCGATAGATAGATAGATAGATAGACAGACAGACAGACAGACAGACAGACAGAGAGAGAGAGAGATAGATAGATAGATTAGATTAGATTAGATTAGATTAGATTAGATTAGATTAGATAGATAGATAGATAGATAGGATAGGATAGGATAGGATAGGATAGGATAGGATTGGATTGGATTGGATTGGATTGAATTAGATAGATAGATAGATAGATGGATGGATGGATGGATGGATAGNATAGGATAGGATAGGATAGGATAGGATTGGATTGGATTGGATTGGATTGAATTAGATAGATAGATAGATAGATGGATGGATGGATGGATGGATAGATAGATAGATAGATAGATAGATAGATAGATAGATGTAAAAACCAAAGATATTCCGATATCAATGATCATTGAACATGGAATTTGAGTGGAATTTATGTGCGCCCCTCAATTGAGTTCAAAGGAGATAAAGGTGCATGAATGAGTGAGTGACCTGATAGGGGCGCTTCAGTTTTCCTGTGAAGAGATGCATTTTTTTTTCTCCTTTCGGAGATGTTTGTGAAATATGATTTCTCACTCGAATAAATCTGAGTGAAATCTTGCTCTGTTTCGACGTCACCTGAAGAAAACATTTCTTGAGAGAAGGGACAGAAAGGCAAAGTTGCAGATTTGTCCCCAACACATTTTCAGAAACGAAGCCCGCAGATGGTACCTAAGGAGCTAAATAGGTGTTTCACCAGGGTTTGGTTCAGGGCCAAAATTTTGGCGGCGCCAAAATCTACGACCCTGAAAGGTAGTTTCTTCAGAACCACTGGGGCCCCACTGGCTCTCCTTGGTGTCTTGAACTTGGCTCTCCTTATGTAGTGGTTCATACCGATCTTCAGTAAGTTAGATTTTAAATGCTACTGTAAATTCCTTGGATAGAGTTGCATTCTCAATTTTTGATTTTCCCGGATGTTCCATATTTTTTTGGGGAAAAGCGCTGAAAACTCATCTAACCTCAACAAAAATTGGGTGTAAGGCCGGATCACACCCTAAAACGTCGTCGTTTGACAGCGAGGCTGATGCTGAAAGTGGAGAACTTGGAAGAAGCCCTGGAAATTCGTCGACGAAGCATCGTGGAACGATGCTTGGCTGGAAGGTGGTTTCAAATATTTTTTATTTTCATCCCTACCTGGGGAGATGATCCAATTTGACTAATATTTTTCAGATGGGTTGAAGCCACCAACCAGTTGGGTGTGGAATCTGAAGCTTCTGAAAAAACAGGTCAAAAGTCGGAGATTTTGGAGGTTTGGGAGTTGCAGATTTGAAAATTAGTTGGGAGTTTCTGAAAGAAAGGTTTTACCTTTTAGAATGGTTTGTTAAGAATCATTTGAAAAGAATCATCTTTTTGGAACAATTTTTTGTTGAGGGCATTTGAATTGACAATGGTATGAAGGGCGAGCAATCAATTTGCAACTTAGGGTGACTTTTCTTGAAATCCCACTATTTACAAGGGTTTTATGCATCCCAGGTGGTTATATAGCCAGATTTCTAAACTTACTAGACCATAGGTGGTGGAAACGGATTTTTTTTTTTTATTCTCTGCCTAACCTGGGGTGAGATGATGAACTGATGAACTACCTCTGACTTGGCGAAAGCATATTTTGATTGCACAAAATGGGGTGGAGGTTACCAGGTTCAAACCACCTCACCTTTCTCCAAAGGGTCAAGGCTTGAAACCCCGACAGGTCAAGGATTGAGGCCTTGGCCTCGGGTGCAAAATCCCCGAGCTGGACCAACCAATTCGCATATCCATAGATCCCTTGGTTTCGGATTGCTTCATACCTTGAGGGTCAATGACAATTTGGAACCATTATGTATTGGTGTTGCTGTGTTGCTGTTTAATTAGTTAGGGTTGGGGGGTCAAGTGTTCCCAAGAAATTGCCAGCCGATGCATTTTTCAAATTAGAAACGCAATGAATTAGACGGAGGATGCCAGGATGCCGTGTCGACGTGTTTTTGGATGAGGAACGAGTAGAGAACGCGATCGCGAAGAAGCATTGTCACGCTACCTGCGCTTACTAGAGGCAGTTTTCTGTGGTGAGCTGGGGGGGATGGTATGGAGAGCTGCAGAGGGGCGGATTCTGGTTGGAACCTTGTGGCAAATATCCAAAAGTCCATCATCTTGAGATACATAGCAAGGTTATTTTTGGAAATATCCGGTAAAAACCAAAAGTCATCATGGAACATCCTCATCTTTTTTTGGGTAAATACCATCAAAATTACGTGGATTTTCGGGCAGCTACTCTTGAAGGGGGTTTCCTGTGCCATTTACCGAGCTTTAGAAGGAAAATTGCTGGATCTAAACACGAAGCCTAAAAATGACATTTTGAACCCCAACACATGGGCGGATTTTGGAAGATGATGTTCTTTTTTGAAAGGGGTTGATTTTCATGGGATATGTTGGTTTTATATGTTGTTTTTTAGGCAATTTAAAGCGTTGTTGGTTTTCGTTTCTTTGAAGGATGTGTGAGATTCTGAAACTAAGGTACTCAGTATGAGTAAACTCGTAAACCTTTGCTTATCTTGAGTGTCTCTAGAATTTTGAGCTGCAGGGCATGAAGGACACATTGCTCCGAGGGATTTTTGGGAGATGCTCCAACTTTTTGGCGTTTACCACCAAACAGGATAGATAAAACCCCTCGGAAATGGGGATACTGTTGACGGGAGAAATCTGGTTAACCACCTGGGATGTATAAAACCCAGTAAATACATATCAACTGGTCAGGATTTCTTCCATCAACAGTCTGTATTGTCTGCCCAAAAAGCCCAGTGAAAGATTTCTTCTGTCAACAGTAGTCCCCGCATGTATTGGCAGACAAGTAAATTGTCACAATTGCCTTGCTTATCCCCTACCGGTTCATAGAAGCTGGTATCAATGCTTAGTTGAGAAAAAGGAGCATTGGATCTTTTTTTTTTGAAAGGTAAACCGGGAACAACAAGTGCAGGTGCGCTGGTGCTCAGGGTTTCGTTTCCATTTGCTATGCAAGGCTTATATTTGATCCGATCTACACCTGACACCACTTTGTGGTAGTAAATGGTTCAAGCTTCACCTGTTGGTTCACATGTGCGGTTTCTGTACCACAAGGCTAAACCTTAAGATACCTCCACCAACGTTTCTATGCGCAATATTGATACCTCATGCATTTTTTATCATAGAAATTGCATATATGATATATCTCTATAAACATATGAAGAATATCCATATATTATATATCAAGATGATCATCATATTAATAGTTAAGCTTTTAAAGAATTTTCAATCGATTTTCACGAAATATCTGTCACACCTGTAGGAGGCAGACATCACCGATTTGAAGCAAGAGATCGGAGCACGGCGGCACTCAGCGATGTTGAAGGAAGAGAAGTGGCCTGGTCAAGAAATGTCGCGATGTACCCCTGGAAGTTTAACATAACCCCTGAAAAAGAGAACATCCCACAAGGAAAGGATCCGTCTTCTAAGCATCATTTTTTCCGGGACGACATGTCAAACTTCCGGGGTGTACATTCTCTAAAACTAAGAGCGAAAAAACATGAACATCTGCCAGAAACCCCAAAAGGAAACAATTGCTTGTTTTGAACCCCTACTTTTCAGGGGCGAGCTGTCAGTTTTAGTGAAACGAATCTTTGGAGTCGAGATTTTTCGTTGGATGTTCATGTTTTGTGGGGAGTTTTCGAGTGATTTTGGAGGAAAGGGCCCTAGAAAAAATGTCCATTTCTTAAGTAGCAAAAGTATATTTTTACTGCATAATATATAGATATCATTTATAGGCAGAACCGCTCTGTGGGCAGAATCTGGGCATCCTTCAAGAAGATCATGTAGCAGTATACCAGCCTTTTTGGGGAAAGTTTCTATAGGATATCTTGTCCCCATACTGTCGATGGTTCAGACATCCCAGCCAGTTGATCTGGTAAATCTAGCGAAAAATCTCGCTATTGTTCCTACAGATTATATACTGTATGTATATATATGTACATATAAACATGGATATTTAAATAAATAATTTTATGTCAATATTTCAACATCAACTTTTTTTTTTGGCATCCCCCCGAAATTTCTGGAACACATCCCCCCACCCCCTTTCTACAACGGTGGAAACCGAGGTTGCAACAGCAGTTGGCCGGCCTTGCAGCGGAACCCTTGAACGAGGCTGTTGAGCTTGAGGTGCCTGAAATGGATGGATGGAAGACATGCCATGCCGTGTTGGAGCTTTCGGTAAGTGGTTATAGGATCACCCCCCCCCAGAGGAAGAAAAAATAACATGGGTATGTATATTGGGGGTTGCCGCCAAAAACCCTGGGAACTAAGTGGGTAACTAGTCTACACCCTGAAAATTTAAGATGGAAACCCTAAAAATTCACCTTACAGCCACGCCTTGAAAAGGAAAAAGTCCATCTGAACCATCTAAACCTCCATCTTTGGGGAACAAAAACATCTTCATTTTCCAGGGTGTAGACCCCGGGTCTGTACTATTTTAATTGGATGGGTCCTATGACCCACCAGCCACTGGCATTACAAAGAGACAGAGGTTGAGCTTCCGGGGCTGTCGCCATTGCGCCATGGAGGGAGTGGAACGTAGTTCCCTTCACCCCAAAAGGGACCATTTTGAAAGGATATTTCGTCTTCCAAGCATCATTTTTTACGAGATATGTTAGTTTTCAAGGGGAATAATGATCTGAACTTTTGCCTGTCCCATGGTTGACTGGAGCTGAAGAGGGATCTCACTTCTACATCAACGACTTACGTACAACTGTCTTAGAAGTCGCAGTCTGAGTTACTTTTACTTCCAACTTAAAATTGGTAAAACACATCTGGTGTCTTTTTTTTCAAAAATCCATAACACATGAAGAGCTGAGATTTGTTCAAATCTATCAGAAGGCTTGGAATCAGGGCCAGGTGGCCATTCCTAACCACTCGTCAAAAAAGTTCACCTCCAGACATTTCAATTTTTTTTGTTGGCCCACGTTTGCTAAAGACCTGGATATACAGATCCCTAGGTTCTTCAAAGGTGCCATCTTGAAATCAATTTTGACACTTTTCTACCGTTATCCCCGTTGGTATGGATTTTCTTCAAAATCGCTATGAAGAGCCTTCCAAACACCCGATTTAATGATCATTGACCAAATTCCTTGCAGGCTGAGCGGGATCAAATTGAAGAACGATGCTGGGATCAAAATGTGGTTTGAGTGTTGGCTGGTTGGGTGGCCTTTTTGGAAGTCTCTAATGATAGCAAACCCATCATGGGGAAACTAAGGAACCTGGTGGTAGTCGTAATCGTAGTCGTAGTCGTAGTCGTAGTCGTAGTCGTAGTCTCAGTCGTAGTCGTAGTCGTAGTAGTAGTAGTAGTAGTAGTAGTAGTAGTAGCAGTAGTAGTAGCAGTAGTAGTAGTAGTAGTAGTAGTAGTAGTAGTAGTAGTAGTAGCCCCCCTTCTAAGAGCAAGAGGTCGTCGGATAAATGATCGATGGAAGCAATCCGCCTAATTGGGTGATGTGGCAAGTATCCCATCGTTAACAAGGTTTCAAGCATCCCCGGTTGGTAAAAAATATCTCCAGTTGCCCTTTCTCTCCGTCTAGTGCAATTCGTTTTGTTACAAGGAAACATGGTGGTCATGTGTGTGCGGATGAAATCATACCCTTTGTTCTTCCCGGGTTATGAAATTGTGTCTTTTTTCTTTGTCAAATAAGTTCTGATGGTGCCCTGGGATCTTGTATTTTTTTCACGGCTCATGTGATGGTCCATGATCTAAGATGATCAAGCAGGCCTTGGTTCCCTCACACAACGCTTCGTTGTGGGGTTAGCAAGCGTTCTCAAAAGGAATTAAGGTGCCCAAAATCACCATACTTGAAAAGGACTATTATTTTTTTTCCAAACTACCATTTCCAGTATCCATTCGTGTTAAATTCCGGTGAAGCGAGTTTGGATGATTTCTCCTGACAAAGCTTATGATAATGCACCCTGTAATCAAACTGGCTCACTAAATACTGAGGGAACCCAGGATTAAGTATTGTTACAGTCTGTTGTTTTTATGTAATGACTAGTCAACCTACCCCTTTCACAAGGTCTTAGTAAGGGCTTATTAACCATTGGTTTCCTTATTAAACCGAAATAAAAGAAGGATCTTGATCTCGTGGTCTTTTGTTTGGGGTTCTCTCAAATGTGTCTTCAATATCCAATAGGATTGTGGAAGGTAAAGATAAATCCCTTCGCAACTGAAGGATTGAACGATTGAAAACCCATGTTTTGGCCACTACATTTGATGAGTTCGGTTCATTTCATGATGCCTTGCCACATGGAAAACCACAAAATTCGACAATGTCGACTTAGTTGGCGAATACCCGGCCAGGAACAAGTCACATCTTGTTGTGCTAGGTTCAGCAAGTCAGACAATGGTAAGGGTATCAACAAGTTTTATTGGATGAGAGTGATACTGTAAATGACAATGATACCGACCACACTACATTATTATGATGGCGGGGACGACCATGACGACGACGATCATGAGTATCGACGACGATGACGACGATGATGATGATGATGATGATAATGATGATGATGATGAGGATGACGATGACGACGGTGAGGAGAATGACGACCATGACGATCATGAGTATCGATGATGATGATGATGATGATGATGATGATGATGATGATGATGATGATGATGATGATGATGATGATGGTGTCAATGATATACACTCAGAACATAAATTCACAAATTCGACAGTATAAATGATCAAAACATATCAAAACAATCATGACATGATCATCATGATTCTTACAACTTGTGAAGGTGAATGTCGTAACTGGCATCATCTTTCCCGTCAAAACTGTGCCTTTTGGGATTCCCAAGGATTACAGAAGCAGATCACTCTGAGGCACGGGAGGGGCCCGGCCTTGAAGCAACCCAACTCGACGCTTTCTACATACCCCGGAAGCATGACATGGGTGTTTCCGTAAATGGTGGTACCCCAAAATGGATGGTGAAAATAATGGAAAACCCTATTAAAATGGATGATTTGTGGGGAACCCCCCCTATTTTCGGAAACACCCAAATATCTTCTAGAATACAACCCACAGAGATTTACGTTAGTCCCTGAAACTAACAGCCAAAGCCCCTTAAAATATAGGGATACCTGGAAGTTTGGAGATTCCGAGCTTGGAAACCACCATGTCTAGGGGCTATGATTAGTTTCAGGGAGGGTAACAGCTCAAACTTTCAAACTACCCAAACTTGATTATATAGCTCAACTTTCAACTGATTTTTGTTCAGATTTCCCAAGTTAGTCTATAGTGAACGATAGGTGGGTAATTTTTCAGTTCCACTCCCAGAGTTGAAGAGTTTGGGCACTGAAAAGTTCCCCAATAGGAAAGGATAAAGTCTTGCCACTGACCATTTTTCGCTGTTAAACTTCGGGGGTGTAGTGGGGCTTTAGTACTTCTGAAGGTTTGAAATAGATTTTGCACAGTCCCCTCATTTTGTACACCACCATCTGGTAAACTTTGATAGCTGGCTGGAAAATCCAGCAATTTGATGGTATTTACCATGAAATTGGTGATTTTCCATGGCTATTTGTTCGTTTACTGGAGGGTAAGCATTTTTCACAGGGTTGATTGCAAACACGTAAAAAACAACAGGGGAGCTGTGCCTAAATCATTGAGAGAGAGTCCATCATTCTACTCATAGCTTTCATCAGTAAGGATTTCCTTCAAAGATCTCTGTTGTCTGTTGTCCCTGTCACCCTCCATTTCCAAAGGAAATTCAAAAAAACCTTTAACTCAGCAACAATTTTTGCCATTTTTGTACAATTCATTCTCCAGTATGGAACATTAAAGTACCTTTCTGATTTTGAAACCTCCGATGTGTCACTAGATTCACTAGATGTTGGTTGCAAGGACTTTTTTTAAATTTAACCTTGATCCTTGGAGAAATGATCTAATCACCACCTAGATAAGATCCAAGAAAAACTTCTGCGTTGATGGCTGGTGAAAGAACTCATAGTCAATGCTACTTAGCCTAGGCGTTATGAAATTGCCCAATATTGCGGGGTGATCAAACAATGCAAATCGATGATAACTTGTGGAGTGATTTGCCCTTGATGCATTGTTCAGTTCGGTTTCATACCCAGAGGATCCATGGGACTGGTCCGTATATTTACCTACATGAAACCATAAAAATCAACCAAATGTAGGTAAATATACCATACATGGATCCGTTGGGATACAATGACCCCCGGTGTAAGTCCTTTGGGATACAATGACCCCCGGTGTAAGCTCCGGTCACCCTCCCAAAAACCTAGCGCAACTAGCCCGCCGACGATCCTTGCCTTTCTTTTTTTGAAATGGCGCTCCCTTTTTAGGACGGTTTTTAGTCACTTTTTCGTTTTTTTTCAACATGATAATCATCCACATGTTTTTGTGATGTTTATGGGGGACATATAGCAAACCCTGGTATACTTGGAGGATCATCCCAGAACTTTCAATATGTGGTTAAGATGGGCCCCCCCCCATTTATAAGCCATGGGAGTTCGGCCCATTTGCAAGGGGTACAACACAACCCGATCCTTAGGAGACTGACTACTAATCATGTTTATTAACCACTTACCCTCCCTAAAACTAACATAGCACCTGAAAATAGGCGATCCTAAAAGCAAACTCATCTTCCAACCATCCATTTTCAGGTGCTATGTTAGTTTCCGGGAGGGTACTTAGATGATTATCCAAGTATGGCATATCTTCCTACATGAATGGTTGATTTTTTTGGTAAATTTACTAGGTAAAAAAAGACACTTCGTTTAATGGATCCACCCTGGTTTTTCAGCCCTGGTTTATGCTGTTGATAGAAGAATTCCTGCTAACCAGTTGATTTTTGGTAAATATCCCATTTATTTACAACGGGTTTGTATACATTCCCAGGTGGTTTTCTCGCCGGCATTTCTGGTTGCCACCAACCAGTATGTAGGACCGGCTGTCCCAGGACGTCGACCCCATCACCCCCCTTTAGGCGTCAGCTCGAAAGCTTGGAGAAGAGCGATGGCACAAGTAGCGTTCGAAGGCATTTGGTCGCGGCTTGGCTTTTGCCCCGTTGATTCGTTTCTTTCATCCGTCGGGGGTTTTAAGGATGGGGGGGTGGGGAAATTTTGGACCGACCCTCCCTGTTGGTTTAACCGCAAAAGGTTCTAAAAAGCGGCGTTTCGTTGAATTTCGTATCTTTTCCGTCTGCTGTTTGGCCGTTGTTTTTTTTGTTTTTTTTGTTCGGATGGGGAAGGGAGATTTTTGGACCCTCCCTGTTAGTTTAACAGCAAGCTGGCCCCCTAAAAATGGATGGGTTTGCAAGTTCGGAATCCCCAAACTTCCAGGTATCCCGGATATTTTCAGGTGCTTTTGCTGTTAGTTTCAGGGACGGTGACCCCTGGCATCTTGGGGAAAGCCGAAGGGGTGAATTCCCCCCCTAACAAGTCTCGGGTCTTGAGTCGAGGTGTTGTGTGTCTTGGGAACCGTTTTTTTTTTGTGGCAAAAAAACACCACCAGAAAACACGTAAGGCCCTGAAACAAGCTGAGATGGCGGAGTTGCAGAAAGAGGTTCAAGCTGTCGTTTTTTTGGTCGTTGCGAAAGGGAGTTTTCTTGCGGATTGATGTAAGGGGGTACCATTTAGGTATGGGTTAAAGGAAAGTGCTTGGGCGTTATCTGAGTTGATCGCAGCTTACTTGGTGGTTGATGCTTCAGGCTAGGATGTGAGCAGTTATATCCCTGGTTACAAGCGTCGAAGCTGAATGTGGAACCTAAACATGACTCCGTTTTTTCACAAAAAAATCAGCTGAACAGCGGCCATAATCACCTTTTTTTACATGAGAAAAACAACCCCTAAATAGACAGGTAGCAAGTCCCTTGGTGATGCAGGGTTTCTCCAATTCTTTAGGGTTGTTTCAAGTGATTATGGCAAACCCCGGAAAGCCATGGATTTTCCAAAATTTCATCCGTCAACCCAAATTGGATGATCCAACGTTTGTGTGGTCAGTGGGACTGATTTCACCATGAAAAATTGATCATCCAAGGAGGGAATCTGAAGATATTTAGCTACTTGAAAGATGTAAGTTAAATCGTAACTACACCCCCGAAAACTAACGAATGTCCCCTAAAAAGGGACTATTTCAATAGGAACTACATCTGAACCAACCATTGATTTTCAGGGGACATGTTAGTTTTCCGGGGAGTACTACTAGTTATAAGTTATAAGTAATTAACAAGCAATCTACTACATAGTTACTTACAAGAACTACTAGCAACTAAAGTGACTTTTACTTCAACGGGGTGTACATTTTATCAAGGGATTTTTCAAATGCTTGCAATAGGTGGTAGGTAGCATATAATCACCCAATTGGCAGTATATACCACTCTTTTTTCCAGGTATATGGGTGTTTCCTTAAATGGTGGTACCCCCAAAACACCCCAAAATGATCATTTTTAGTAGGAAAACCAATAGTTGTTGGGTACACCATTTTAGGAAACCCCCATATATTGCCTTGGGGAAAAAAAATATCTTCCCTACCACCTATTCCCCAAGAAATCTTACGCTCGACACCTCTGCCAGGTCGAGCGTCATCGTCTAGAAGATGAAGCCAAGGAGAAACCGATGCGTTCCTTGAATGATTTTTTTTTGGGGAGGAAGTTGTTTAACGGGTATACCCATGACGGATCCATGGGAATGGTAGATTTACCGATATATTTGGTTGATTTTTATGGTAAATTTACAAAATTCATATGCCATAAATGGATCCTATGGGATAGATGTGGTGGGTATACCTCCAGTGAAATTTACCCTCTCTGAAACTAACAGCCAAAGCACCAGAAAATGAATGGGACTAGAAGATGATCGTTTCCTTTTGGGGGAGCTGCATGGCAGGTGCGATTCGTTAGTTTCGGGGAGTGTAACGGCTAGATACAGTATCCAAAATTGATGCCATATTTGAAGCCTGAGATAGATTTTGAAAGCCTTCATTTTGGGTCATCTATGTCGAATCTTTGGGGTCTACTTGGCCTAGTTACAAAAAAAGGGGTGACCTGTTTTGATGGGTCTGTTTCTAGTGGAAGTCTTTTTTGGCCACCTAAAAATCATCCGGTGAGACTTTACATCCTTGCTGTTTTCTTGGGTCATTTTCTTACTGCAGAGACCGGGGGAACATGGAAGCTGCTGACATTAATTACCCAGTTTTGAAGGAGGAAACGAAGCTTTTCCAAGCATTTTGAAAAATTCAAATATTATGTTTTCTAGGAAGTCCAACAACCAAAAAATTCCCCTTGGTAGGTTTGGGAATCCTTTACATGGGTTCCATCCCAAAGGCTAGCCACTTTGTTTAGTCTGTCCTGGACTTCCAGGATGCTTGTTTTCTGGGGTGTCAAGTGATAATCCTACCGGTGGGTCAAATCCTCCATTTTGGGATGGCTTCCAACCTTGCATCCGAGGGTGACCCTAGGTTTTCGTTGCCTTTCTTTTCTGTCCAAAGGTCAATCTTTTTGTTAACTGTTCGATGATGAATCTTCTAGGTTTCCCAGATTTTCTGTATATTTAATCCATGATATTGGCAGTTGTATCGCTGGAATGTGTATATTTTTCTATAGCATATGAATCATAAAACTTCAAAACGGCCATTAAAGTAATGCAGGGATCATTGAATTACCGATTTGGGGGGATCAAACAATGCAGAAGTATGTATATATATATGGTACTTTTGAAGGATTTCCCCTTAGTGGTGCTTTGTTTGGGTTGGTAAACTAATGACCCCTCAAATGCATACCCGACACCACCATTTTTCCCCAACTCTTTTTGCCCGTTATATAAAACCCATCATCTTTCTCTTCAATCTCAAAGGAACCCCTTCTCCCCCACTTGGAGGATCATCCCAGGACTCGGATACGTAAATGGATAATAAGCCTGGTGATTGTTTTCGTCCCCTAAGGATCGGGTTGTGGGACCCCTTCCAAATGGCCTATATATAAATGGCTTATAAATTTTAAATGGGGGGGTTATTAACTACTTACTAACTTGGATGATCCTCCAAGTATTGGGTAACTTGAACTACACTTGGTGCTTATAAATGGGGGCCCATCCTAAGCACCCACATCCGTCCTGGGATCCCCCAAGTATACCAGGATTTGCTATATGTCCCCCTTAAACATCACAAAAAAACATGAGGGTGATCCTGACCCCTTACATCCACTGGAAAGATCCCCCAAGCATCTACCCCAAACCCACCAACGGCTGGGACGTTTTGGTAGTTTGTTGGGTTATTGAGGTCATGAACTCCAACAACTTCATGAAGATTGGCAACGCTTCCGAGTGTCTTGGGGGAAAAATAACGACAGGAAGACCATGTAGAACATACCCATGATGGATCCATGGGAACGGTAGATTTACCTATATTTAGTTGATTTTTATGGTAAATGTAGGTGAATATGCCATAAATGGATCCTACCTGATAGATGCCAGAAATCATGGGTTTTCAACATGTATTTCCGGCTTTAAATATGGATATTTGGGGCCACCTATGTTAAATATTGGGGTATACCCCCACGATGCCATATTTGAAGAAGGAGATAGATTTTGAAAGCCTCCATTTTGGGTATCTATGTCAAATTTCAGGAAGTTGTATGGGGTATGCAGGGGTCTTTAAATGGGACACCATTTGAGAGATCAAACAATGCAAAATGATGCACACGGTAATTTTGAGGGATTTCCCTTGTAATGGTGCATTGTTTGGGTTGGTAATAGAAGGACCCCTGTGAGACTTTGGGTGAAAGAAACAGCCAACGTTCCAAACCCATTTGATGTTTGAATATCCAACGGACCATCCCTACCAAACTTTGACGGTTTGATCAACGGAGGGAAATGACACAATGAGAACTCTGAAGCGAGATTTTAACAGCGAAAACCCATGAAAAGATGCCAGGTTTGCAAAAGCAAAAGGAGTCTTCCAAACTCATTTTTTTACAGGTTCTGCAGGTTTTGGAGAGTGTTCTTGGATGATCATCCCATTGATTGCAAGATACATGTAGGAGTAAGATCTCATCAATCTCAACTTACCACAAGTGATGCTCTGCATGTAGGCATGCGCCATCCAACTTCTCCCTGTAGTCTTATATGTGCAAAGCCTGAAGAAACGACATGTTGTTACGACAGGATGTCCAACAATACTGTTGATGGTTCAGAAATCCGGCGAGACAACCACCTGGGATGTAAAAAAAAACCGTCGTACATAATGGGATAAACTACCAACCTCAACTGGTGACGCTGGATTTCTGAACCATTAACAATATGAGAAAGAGGTTTTTGGTTTCAAGTGTTTCTTCAGGCTTGGAGTAAAAACTCTTGGAACATGTTCATGCATCCATTTTTACAACAAAACTAGCATATTTTTCAGATGGGTTGGTTCAACCACCAACCAGTTTTCTTATGATGGTCCATACTGTCTATAAGTTTGCCTTGATGCATCCCACAGTTTTACACCTCAGATGTATATAATATAAGTAAGTAACTGTGTTAAAATCCCCTAAATAACGACATTTAAGACACCCCACCAACCCTCAGATGGGGTGTGGGGAAATCTCTTCCCTCACCTCACCGTCCCGTCCCTTCCGACTCCGGCTCGACCCCGAGGCAGAGTCCGAGTCACGGCGTCACGCCTTTGAAGAACATGAGGAGTGCGGAACGGAGTGACTTTTGTGGAACGGAGGTCGCTGATAAAAACCAGTACAGCAAATATAGGTCTCCTGAAAAATTAGGACGGAAACTATTCCCCAAAATGGAAGCCAAAGCAAGTTTTTTTCTTTTAAAAGCACCTGATGTTGTCTTTCAGGGGCTTTTGAAACTCGCTTTTTGTGTTTCGGGAAAGCGGCTACCCAAAAAATCACAATTCTACGTATCTTGCCTTCATTCTTGAGGGGTAAATTTTGCTATGCAGAAGCTACAAAAACAAAAACATCTATTCTCTATAGACCAAGGCAATAAGGTCGGAGCGGCTGGAAATTTGAAACACCCACCATGTGCCACATGAAATACAATGAGATGATTCACAGCCGAAATAAATGTTTCATGTTGGTTTATTGTTTTTTTCTTACAGCATTAATTGATCCAAATAAGTGGTTATATAATTGACAAGATCCTTTCAATGAGCTTCTTACGATCTCCAATAGAACTGGCTTCTTTTTTCTCATCCCCCTTATAAACAGAAAGAGTTAACCATAGATTTCTTCTTGTTTTTACCGCTCCATGATTTTCTTAGAGGTTCACTTATTTCAAACGAATCATGGCTCCGTTTAGTTTATGTATACCAGGATGTAGCCAGTTGAAAAAAGGGAATTCTTTCATTATTGGCGATTAAATTAAGATCCCTAAAAATCAAAAAAAAATAATTTCCATGTCAGTCAAGGGTGAACTGTTCACGTTGGTCATCGATCCTTAACTCATGGAACGATCGCCGGCAAGCCTCCAGGAACAAATCTTGTCAGAGATTGCCATGTTGCGGGAGGAGGCGACCCGTTTCGGGTTGAAACCCCGAACCCCCCAGACATAACGGTGTTTTCACCACGAGGAACGTGTAGGAAGTAGTTTTTTTTTAATGGAAGGAAGCCCGGGAAAGGAACATCCTTATGGGAAAACAACATCTTTTTTGGTTTTCTGGGGGGGGGAAGCTTGGTTGACTGCGGAGGGGACTGTTGTATCATGACCTTAATTTTGAAAAGGCATGCAACATGGATTTTGAATTCGGTGGTTTTACATGGGTTCTCGTTTTCTTTTGAAAGGAAGCCGGGTTGTCTTCCAACCATCCTTTTTTCACTGGCGAACCAACAGCTTCAGGGGCAAATCCATTGTTAAGATTGTGACACCTGTAGATATGCGCCTAATACAAATGTCCCTTGCTTTACAGCCGAACAAAAAAAACACATGCCATTCATCTGGCTATATTGGAGCGATGGGACCCTTTGCGACAGGAAGTGTATAGAGAGAATGCCACTTTCGCGATGTTTCCAGATTGTACCCTCCCTGAAGCTAACATGGAGAAAAACAGAGATTGAAATCCATTCTTTAGGAACCTGGCAAATACGAGTTACCTGAAACCCAACAGCGAGTTTACATCTGAAAGGTGGTGGTTGGAAGATGAAAATTCCTTTTTTGGGGTTCGGGGGGAACTGCTAGTTTTGGGTGGTGGGGGTGTATTAGTTTTTCAAGCTGTGTAGTTACGGCTTTGGTGAGCTTCTCCGCCAGCATTTGTGACGAGTCGATAATCGAGGCAAGAGCAGGAAAAGCAAAGGAAGAACGAGAGGTGTGAAAAATGGGGTGCAAAGGGTCCAAATGATTTGAGTAAAAGGCATCAAAAAGTTGGGGGTTTTCGCACTCACTGGCCACAGAAAAATGGACAGAAAAGAGATGAGATGATGAGATTGGTTTGGCTGGGAAGTGTTGAGAAAGTACTTAGTAAAGCCATTTCCAGTTGAATTTTTTATTTGTTTTTCAGTATGCAAAACCTTCATTTTTGGTGTGACGGGATGCACCCCCATTTTTGGTGATGCAAGTAAACGCGAAGATATCTTCACTGTAGAAACCTTGGGGCCCAAAAACCAGGCCTCCTATGTTTAGGGTTTCTGGCCCAGGGGAATCATTTTTCTTTTGCAATTTGTGCAATAGTATAGGTATACTATATACTCTATATCTTTTTGTGTTGTATGTAGCTTTATATATGTATAGGTATGGGTGTATATAAACATATCATCTATTTGGTATATTTACATACGTATTTTTAATATATGAATTATATGCATATGTTTCATATGATTCATATGTATGAGAAAAAGTAGAGCGTAGGTTTAAACATGTATATATATATATTATACAATGTAAATAGATGCACAGAGAATGCGCACTAGTTACCAACATATTTGTACATGCATGCATGCACGCATGCATACATGCATGCATATGAATTACTGTATCAAATGCGTGATGGTTCCCTATGTACCAAGATAGCTTCTCTCGCTTGTAAACTACTCTAGTATGATTTTGTGACTTTGGCTTACCACCGAAACATCACCCGACAGCAGTTTGGTGACAATCCCATACCATCCACGTACGGTATATTTACCTACATTTGGTTGTTTTTAATGGTAAATTTAAGTAAATATACCATTCCCATGGATCTTATGGGAATGAACACAAAAACATGCAGGCGCTAACACCACTGACACCACTGAGCCCACTGTCGCCGACAATCTTCTCGATATCGGCGGCCGAAAGTCATTCTTCCCGTGAAGAGGCGAGACCTTTGGCCTTTTTTTTTCGGGAAATTCGCGGAGATTTTCTTGGTTTTTTGTGAGGAAACATGATCTAATTCTAGGGAATCCCTACCCAGATCTTAAACAAAACCCCTTGGGAATGGTCGAGAATTGCTGCCCCTCCGTTTCTTGGGAATGCTTCGTGGAGGAATCAGTTGCAGGCTGTTAACCCCGAGCTTTCCCGGGTTTGCCGTGGAACGCGTTTTTGATCATCCAACGTTGGAGGGAAAATTTGCCACCTGAAAGTGTGGATGAGACGACTCGAATGGATTGGTTTCTCTTGTTTTAGGTAAACCCGAAAGGACCCGCAAGCAGTGAAGCAGGATCAGGGTTGTGGTTGTGAACAGGGTTTGGTTGAAGAATGTCGTTTGTGCAACTCGAGCCTCGGAACTCCACTTGAGACTTGAAACCATGTTGCTGGTGACCACACATTTTTTTTGGCGCAACAAGTCCATTTTTTGGGGGGAAGAGAGGTGCAAGATTTAGAAGCATCTTTAAAAAAATGGACTCCTATACCAGTTATAAGTTATATACAAGTAGGTTTATAACTCCACTTTTGGGGGTAAATGTGCCCAGTTGCAGATTTATTTTCGGACATCTATAGGGGTTGCAACTCCATCTATAACTCCATGTTAGGGGCCCAAGTTCGCAGGTACGCAGTGTTGAATTGGATAGATGGGCACCTGTGGCACGTTTGCGAAGTGAGGACCGATTTTGCGTCCACCTGCGTGGGAAACCCCGGCGGTTTCTCTCGGTCAAAGTCTGGAGGGTTTAAATCACCTGGTGATTTTGGGGATAACCGCAACCCCCATTTATAAGCCATGAAACGGCCAATTGGAAGGGGAACAGCCCCAGTTAGGGGACTTGACAACCATGTTTACTTAACCATGCACTTACTAAATGGGGCGAGCTGGCTCTGAAAATTTGGCGATTGCAAGATTTGGGCGATTGCGATTCAGTCAGTGACTTGGCCAGATCCACTTTGTGAACTCAATGATTTGGGGCCCTAAAATGTGAGAATATGCTGCAGTGGTGCCAGTTGCAGCAGTTGCTCAATTTTTCACGAGTTTTCCCTGAGCAAAAGGTAGCTGATCGGTCAAGGATGCAGGAGCCCAGTATGGAAGGAAAAACATCTACCAAACCTCACGCGAAAAACTCAGATGCAACCCAAAGCTGGATTTATTGTTTGGAAGAGTTTTGTTCATTTCCAAAATTTCATGTTACATGTTTGTTTGTCTGGGGGGTTGTATGTTCGTTCATCTACGATGTGGGGGTGTTCAATATCACAATCAATGTATTTGGGGATGATTACTTGGGTTTGCTTAAAGCTTGAAAAGCTTTTTTTGTGTCCTACTGATCTTAAACCAAATATCACTGAAACAATTTGAGACATGTTATTGATTTCTATCCAACCCTCTATATGCAAATGTGAGATATGAGATATGTCCTCCTAAAAGTCTCCTACATAACACGAAACATCAACGCGTTAGTCTCAAAATCGTGGGGCGCAAAAACACCTCAGCTTTCTACCGAAATGACATATGTTGAATGTTTGAGGGCGTTTCATATTTTTTGAGACACCTTCACATCAACTCTATCTCCAACATGGATTCAATGGAAAAAGTCACCTGTCAATTTGTTTCTGCAAACCACGGAGCTACCCAGTCGTGTTTTCGGGGGAGATCACTTGGAGCACCCCGTGGAGATCGCTGTTGAGTGCAGATCTGAGACAAATAGTCTATTCATTTATTATGTATAAGGGAACCCATTAGGGAACCCGTTTATTTATCTTCGTGATCCACTCTTAGAGTGTGTTTAGGCAGGGCCCAATGTATAGAGTAAACGTCACTTGAGACGCCCACATGATTTTTCTATTTCAACTGTCCCAGGTTTGTTCCATTAAAAAGCCGGATAAAAACTTGTCCCGAAAAATTAGGCAATTGGCGTGATTACATCTCATTTGCTTCTCAAAAAAGTATACTCTATCAACTTCCATTCTGCCCTTCCCCTTCCAAAAAAAACAATGGCCAACAAAAAGCACGTCCACTTCCATACATCCCCCCAACGAAAAAAGCAAATGATCGGCAAGAAAAACATTTTTCCAACCAAAACAAATTGCCTGAAACTAAAAAATGGCCAACAAAACCTCCCAACCGGATCATTACACAACACTGTTTTTAACAAACCAACCGGATGACACCTTTTTAACATACAAAAAACAACAACGTTTGGAACCGCCAGTTTTATCCGCCGTTTTTCCCGAAACAGGACAGACCTTCATCTCCTCGTAGTAGCTCTTCTATCGGCTCCCAGGTAGGGGAGGTGGTTTTGAGAAACCGCCACGTGAGCAGTCTTCAAAAACCCTGGTTGGTTAGGTCCATAGGGGATGACAGACTACCCAATTATATAGGGGATTCTGATATGCCAATATAATATAAGGATCCCGTTATGAACCCAAACAGTGTACTGGAATGTCATAAGGTTTGTTTTTTTATCGTCGCTCACATTGAATTTCGGCTCATCTTGGTCCATTTGAAGTCAGTGAAGATCAGAGAAACAATCCCCCATCATTGGGAAAACATCCAAATTCAAATTAAAAAAAACAGGTTGTCTGTATGCTAACGGCTCCACGTGCCTTTGCGCTTTGTTTCCGTTGTTTTTTTTTTTAAGGGAAAGGTGAGACGATGGGAGAGTTGAAGACTATATCGATTTTCCAATGAGATTCGTGAAGTGACCCAAAACAAGCATCGCGACCAAGTTGCTCAATTTGTAGCAAGTTCCGTAGGGATTTTTGTTCGAGTCTTTTTTTGTTGGTTTGCAAAAAGCATGCAACCCCCAAAGTGGTGCTTTTTTTGTTTCCAACACTATCCTTAAAAAAAGGGGGTGGACTCAACATCCAAAATGATGCTCAACATCCAAAATGATTGGTTTCTTTTTTTCAACTTTTGTTATTTAGTTAGTAATCCATGTATTGTAGGGGTCACATGCATTTATAGCTTTCATCCCTGTCATGGTTTTCTGAACGGCCAGGAAAGGCTTGAAAGGCCAGGCTTTGCCAGTTTGGAAGCTCAAGTTTTAGCGTTTAGCACGGTTGGATGGTGGGCAGTGATTGGAGAAAAAATGAGCAAACTGGTTCATACGGATTCCTATTGTATCATGAACCTTTTAATTTGACTATCCCCACAAAAAGGTTGGAAGTGTGATGCCCTAAACTTGAATCATCGCAGGACTTGTAAGTGGCTAATAACTCATGGTTAATAATTCCTGTGAGTAGCGTTGTTCTTCCAAATGGCCTTGTTTTGGCTTATAAATGGGGGTGATCCTAACCACTTACTATATAACTGGGATGATCCTCGAAATAGGATGGCCATTTTGCCCATGGCAAAATGATGAGAAAATGAAAATTGGTTGCGGGCTGAGCAACACAATGCCACTTATTCATCTTCTTTCTACCTGGTGGTACTGTGGCTTGTTGACTGTGTTGGGAGTTTGATGGTTTTGGCAATAGGATTTATGAAAGCAAGCCTCTTGATAGCACCCAAGAAAAACCTCACAGCACAACAAGACGGGCCCCTGTTAGTTATAAATGGAGTTATACATAACCCCTATAAATGACCGAAAACAAATGGGTTTCACTGGGTAAGTGGAATGAAAAGGGCCCTGGCCCTTATTTCGCTCTTTTTTTGGTGGCCCTGTCTGGAAAGCCCCTTCCCTGGTTGGGGGGCGACCCCATGCAAACTTGCTCGGTGCGGCATAGGTCACGAAGACAGCGATGACGAGGAGGCGGACGACTTGCTCTTCATCTGATGTCGACTGGGACTTTTCGACCGTGGAACCAACGGAGGTCACACCAACGTTGAGACGCGAAAATTGGAGACGAAAAAAAAATCCCAAAAGTCAACGGAAGGTTGGTGTTTAAACAAAAAAAGTCATTTTTTTTCGTACTGTACTTTTACTTATCATTGAAAAACGTGGCAAACCCGCGAAATTTTCAACTCACAGGAACTTGGTACCAGAAATCCTTGGAGTCGAAACGAAGATTTCCGTTTCGGCATTTTTTTGGTCAAAGAAAAGAATTCCCCCCCAAAAAAACCCATGAGCAACATGCCAGCTTTGGAACTAGCTACTATGAAAAAAAAACAAACATCTTTAAACGGAAGGCTTGCGTGTACCAAAAAAAATCCTCTTGTCGAGTGCAGATGGATGCAATGGATATATTCCCATGATTTCATTAGGAATTCAATCAATCATCCCTCAAAAAAGCGTTCAAAGAAATTTGTTCATTCAACACTAGCAGGTAATTTTCGTTACATCTCCTCACTCATGACAAGTAGGGAAATTCAGACGGCCACAGACGTAATGCCCAGATCCATCATCCAACGGCTTGAGCTTGGGGTGTTTGGAATCCACAAAAATCGAATTCCAGTTGCCACATGTTGCTTATGAAAAAAGGGCACCTGGTTGTTTAGGGTATATAGGAAAGTAAACTACTACTTAGGTATGTGGGGATTATAGTAAACTATTATGAGCCAGTATAATGAAAAGTAAAAGGGCAAACTCAGAAGACCCCAAACAAACACATTGACTTTTTGGTTGTGATGTTCTCATGGATGTGGAATTTCAGTTTCCCAACTGTGTTTTTGCGGGGTTTGGCAGCTCAACTCTTCGATTTCCGAAAAGTTGACTGATTCCTTTTGGGGGCACTGGGGGGACGATCAAGCATCACGCCCTGTAAAGAATCCTACCCAAACCACTGTTTTTTTCAAGATGGCTGGGGGAAATCCATCAACTAGTGGCTTCTGACATAATTTTTTTTATAATGATATATCAAGATGGGTTTGAACTATCCTTTCGCAAATTGTAATCAATAATTCCCTAGAACGAGCGGTACAAGAATTCTCATGTCCAAGATACCCCCAAACCGGTGACCAACCCGTTGGACGAAAACCCTGGCTAGTTGCTGTATAACGAGGATGAAATACTACCCAGTACATAGCCAAAAGCCACTATAAGGATCCCGTCATTTTCACCAATCAGGATTTCATGGTTCATTTTTTCGGGTTCAACGTTGGCCGTTGCGAGCAACCTTGCCGTGTTACAAAAACACAATCGGACTGTGGTGATTTTCGATGAAAGGCTTTGATTCTAAAGGAATTGTTGAAATGCCTCATCGAACTGCGGGAGTTGCAGCTGGTCATATATCCCCCGAACACTTTTTCGGCGAAAGGAACCTGAAAATCATCGAACGATTAAAAAGGGAACATGATCCGAACCATCCACGAAAGAACCATGACTTTGAGTTCAAACATGTTAATTTTCAGGTTGTTTTTTCTTTAAAAACGCGGTTTGATACGTGTTTATTTGTTCCTTTGGAGTGATACGTTGGGTAAACTGGTCGTTTTTTAGGGAGGATGGTTTTGTTTGGTGATCTGAAAAATCCGCAGGCTTCCTCCCATCTTGGAGATCCCACAGGGAAATGGGACCCCTTATTTCAGGAAAATCCAGGGTTGGTGACATAGATTTTTTATTGCCAGATGTAATGTAAGCTGCTCCTGCCATGGCTTATGTGTCAATGCATGGCTTATGTGTCGCAAAGCAGACATCAAAGGTCGGTGCTCGTTGATGGATGCATCAGAAAAAGGTCTTTTTTGGCTGCAAATTATATTGTTAGCTGCTGCTGCAGCTCCAAATTTGGCGGAGCCATTTTTTTAATTTTTTTTGGGTCTAGCCATTCTAGGCCGAATCATGTTGAGCTTGAGCCACATCTCTGTGGGGGTTTTACAGTAGTTTCTACACTAATACTGTGATTTCAATTTCGAGAAGGTTAAGCCATCCCACTCCCCCGTTTTCTCCTAAAGAACTTTTCTTGAAAAATCAGCGGTGTGGGTTGTTGCAGGGGTCGATTTTCAGATTCGCAGATGGAGCCCATTTTTTGTGGGAACAATCTCTTGCTTTGGATTTGGTTCTCCAAAGAAGTCTTCACATAAAGAAGTTACACCTGGAACCCTAAACAACCAGATTTTTATGATTGTTTCAATTGGATGATTCCAAACCTTTACTTGGGAAATGATTTCCAAGCATCCATTTAAAAGTGGGTGTTTAGGGTTCCAGGCACTCCGGTTTTCACTAACATAGCTGGCTGGAAATTCCACCATTTCTAGATGTATTGGAGAAGGTGGATTTCCAGCCAGCTGTGTTAGTTTACCGGAGGCAAGTCTAGATTGTCAGAAATTTCCAGCCCAGATTTCTGCGAAAAAGGGTGGACAAAATCTCTCAAGAATCAGAGAGCTGAGGCTTTACTTGTGGGGAAGATACTGTCGTGAGAATAATGGAATTGCGTGTACCTTGTTTCTGTCATATATGTATATTATATTACACATATTTTTGTTTAGAGCTATAGAAATGCTATAGAAGTTACAAGCTGGACGTAAGCGCAGAAGCCGTTTGGGAGGGCTCATAGCAGATGGGTGACATTTTGTTGATCATATAAGGAACATCCGCGGGAGGTGATGTTTCTATCATGATATGAGACTCCCCAGAAAACTATCGGCTGAAATCTGAAAATCATCCCTTTGAAAACGGAAACTCATCTTCCATCCACCTCCATTGGGGGGGAGTTCCAGCCGGTAGTTTTCAACGGAAGTAGTAAAAACCCAGCGATGCTGGCATCGGTTTTATGCCTAGATATCTCATCTTGTGCAAAACTCCAACCAAAAGTTATCCTGGAAATTGAAGGAATGGAGGGAAACTGAACATGATGGGCTTCGGAGAAAAAATATTTTTCCTTCCAATATGGCTATTTTGGGGTATCCATTGCTTCAATTTGAGTTGTATGTATATATATCTATATTTGTACACATATTTTTATACACATTTATATACATATGCGTCTGTATACATAATATACTGTATATACAACTTCCTACCCAAAATCTACCATCAATCTTCTGAGAAGTTGTCTTTGTTAGACACCCTGAGTGGTTTCTAAAAGATCTAGGGAAAGGCCATGAGAGTCTCTGCCCCTTCGCCCGGGACGACGCCTTCGCCTGGAAACCAGCTATCGCTACATCAGCGGGTCCGGTGGCATGGGAGGCTACTCGGTTGAGGTCTCGCAGCGTCGTGTTGATGCTTCAAAAATCCAGCTGCGCACTGAAAGATGTATGTGTGTGTGTGTGTGTATACCCTCCCTGAAACGAACAGCTCGCCCCTGAAAATCGATGATTAAAAGACTACTTTCCTTTTGGGAAGGCCCGTTTTCAGGGGCAAACTGTTAGTTTTAAGGAGGGTATACACATATTTTGAGAAGCTCACAAGTATATATATAGTGGGATACACGGATCAAGTTGTCAAGTTCTCTAGCTAAGAAGGGGAAATCACTTCTATCAACAGATATGTGGTCATTTAGGCACTGACTCGTTGTTTCACCATTGGGGGGAGTGAAAAATCATTGGCATCAACGCAGTCACACAAACAGGTTCCAAGCAAAGATGAACCATTTCCATGGATTCGATTGTGTTTCGGTCTCTCTTTTAAGACACATTTCTATCTAGATGGTGGTTTCAAAGATTTTTTATTTTCACCACTACTTGGGGAAGATTCCCATTTTGACTAATATTTTTCAAATGGGTTGAAACCACCAACTAGGTATGTGTTAATTTCCCGTAAGGCCGTATGGAATCTGGGGTGACTGTGAAGCCAGGAACTTTTTCCTCCCTGCTGTGGAGGAAACTTAAGATCGATGGTAGTAACCATGGGTAAGCATAGTATTTCACCCACGCAAAAGGTTTGTTGTATCTTGGGATAAGACACCTGAAAGAAATACAGGTGAAAAACTACAAAGTTCCAAAGGAAGGGTCCCAGCAAATTTGGATCCTGCCCGCGACCTATCAATATTCAGACCCATCAAAACAATTGCGGGGGTTTCGACCCACTTGATAATCAGACCGATCACACTAATCAGGATCTAAACGATTACAAGCCAGAAACCAAGCAATGCACCGGTGGATTTACTTCCAAAACCCATAGGTTTTTGGAGGTTTCACCATTTGGGCTTGATGTTTTTTTTTTTTTGGGGGGGGGTTGAACGCTTCACTATTTCCAAGCCACATGGTTTCACCAGTTGGTTCCGTGGTTTTCCCAGTTGAGGATGCATTGGTTGCCCCTGAAAGTTGATTTTCGACTGGAGTCGATGAAATCTCCATAAATCTTTTCAGGCGCTAAAAACTGTTGCTGGACCTAAGTTTTAAAAACCCATAACAAAAACGGGATGAACTAACACAGCTTCCCCCTGGGAATGTTGTCCATGGTTCAAATAAGAAATACAGAATTCATTTGGGATCCATTTCCAGCCAGCTATGTTAGTTTAATGGAGGGTAACTTTTAATAGGATCTTAGGTAAACAACTTTTTGGGTGTCTTTAACATGACTTCCGTTACCCCCCACACCGGCGGCGAACTCGACTGAGGGAAATCGCGAATGCCATTGGGAGAGTCATTGCCTGGGATCCCCTTATGAAAGGGAAATCTTACTTATGGGTACCCCTACAGGGGTCATTAAATTACCCATATTGGGTGGATGAAACAATGCAAAATTGGTGGTCATTTATAGTGATTTACCGTTAAAAGTGCATTGTTTGGGTTGGTAATATAATGACCCCTGCCCTAGAATCCCAAACCACTGGGCCCCAAATCACCAATTTACCATTAGGTGAAGAGACCCCATCAGCACACATATGCCAGGGTCGATCAACTCCCTATATTGGGGATGGTCATCCCACCTTTAATAGGGTATCCTTGCAATAGGTATATAAAACCCTACTATTGGGTTGATGACTATCCCCTATTATTCATTCATTCATCGAAGCTCAGACTGTTCTGATCTGACAAGCCGAAGCGAAAACAGCCCTTGGTATTGTACCGGGAATGCTCGCATAAAACAGGCGCTTTGTACGCCGAAAAAGAACATCGCCCCTATTATATGGCAATAATGGGAGTTGATCGACCCGATCGCACACATGAAAAGCTGCAAGGTTTTCAGCACCTTCCACGGCTTCATCTCCGTCTTTCCGAGCCGCCACAGTTGCAGGTGTCGCGGCGTAGCGGTGGTTGAGATTTGGATCGTTTTTCGGGTGAAGTTTGCAACCGTGAAGATTGAGAAGTATAGCGGGGGTGATTGAAATTACCCAATTTGGGGAGATTGAAACAATGCAAAAATCTGTGGTGATTTTGAAGGATTTCCCCGAAAAAATAGTGCATTGTTTGGGTTGGTAATATAATGAACCCTGTATAGGGGGGAAGTGAACTTTTTGACCCTCACAAAACTGATTTTATGGGAATCTTGGGAACATGCCTGTGTGATTGCTTGGCCATGGGCCATGAAAACTAATTGGTTAGGATCACGCGAATTTATAAGCCAAAACAAGGCCATTTGGAAGGGGAACAACCCTACTCAGGGGACTTACGATCACCATGGTTATTAACCATTTACGAGTCCTGGGACGATCCTCCAAGTACTCCAACAGCTGGAAAATCTCGAGACGGAGATGTGATTTCCAGTCCGCCATGGTGTTACTGGAAGGTAAATCTTGGATGAAGTATTGAGAGTACTTTAGTTGGTGATACCCTCGGTGAAAATACATGAATATTGATATACACATACATTTTCCACAGGTGTATATAGCATCTACATATACATGATGCATTCTAATATACATAAATGATACAGTACAATTTTCACGTACCTTTTGTGACAACGAGAACATGCTCGTTGTGTCTAGAGACAGAGGTTTGGCTGCCGTTGGGCGTCGCGGTGGAAACGTCTCGTTGAAGGAGGCCTCGACCGCCGGGGAGGGAATCGTGGGCCGAGAAGCAAGAATCCTTCCCTCCCCAACGAGAAGTGCACCTACCAACTGGGTTGAGTCATGAAATTTTGGTCAAATTTATCGCGACCGAAAACACGAGTTTTAAAAAATCTCCCAAATTTTTTCGTAGATTTTTGGGGAAGGGAAATGGGAGGTTCCCTTATTTCAGAGAAATCTAGGTTGGCGTTTTTTCGTATAATTTGGCCAGATGAAATGGGTTGAGTCATGTCTGAAAAGGGCTTATGTCTTCAAAATGGGTTGAGTCATTGGATGCACCAACTGGATTAATGTCAACCCCAGATTAATAAACCTCAATAGTGATTATTAAGGGGGGTACCCCCAAAAGTGATGTTCATCCCCTTAAAAAATGGGAACCCCTTCAATTAAACAACCATGGGGTTTATTAATTCGGGGTCAACATTTCTCTCCATAAAAACTAATAAAACCTAACAGCAAAAGCGCCTGAAAAAATAGGCCAACAAATCCACGAAAAAAAGAAAGGTTCAGACCTTCCACCATGAATTTAATTTCAGGGGGGGCGGATACCCCCTTCGTTGTTGGGTTTTCTCAACCAACCGAAAACCGCCTGAAGTTTTTAACGGCTGAAACAAAAAATCTCCTGTGAAAATGCGATGCTTGGGAAAAATCCGGAAGCGATGTCTTGCTTGGACAAAATTCAGAAGCGATTTTCCAGCTTCCAATTTGTCGAAAACTCCCCAAAACGAACAGCAAGTTTGCACCTGAAAATTGGCTGTACTTGCCCTCAAAAGGAAACAACTCATCTTCCAACTACATCCAATTTCAGGTGTAATCTCTCTGTTAGTTTCTAATGAGAGTCGATGGCGTGCCGCGAAAATAGAGTTTTCGCCATCACATCCCTTTCATCAACCAAGTTCTAGGGCCGCTTTCACCAAGTTCTGGGGCCGTTTCACCAAGTTCTAGGGCCGCTGAGAACCATGGTTTTTCAGGTGCAAACTTGCTAGTAGTAGTAGTAGTAGTAGTAGTAGTAGTAGTAGTAGTAGTAGTAGTAGTAGTAGTAGTAGTAGTAGTAGTAGTAGTAGTAGTAGTAGTAGTAGTAGTAGTAGTAGTAGTAAAGAAAGGGGGGCTTTCCCCGAGTTGGGTAATGAACCGATACCCCCTGAAGTGTTAACGGCTGAAAAATTTTCACCTGCAAAAATGACGGAAGTTGATATCGCAAGTTTTCCAAGCGAAAAATCGACGTGTCTTCTTGTCTTTCTCCACTTGGTGACTTGCAGATTTCAAAAAAAAGACAAAAAATTAAAGGAAAAACATACGAAAGGATGTGCTTGGCCTGTTGGGATTTGTTTCCGAGATTCATGAAAAAAACATCTTTATTGTACACACGAACCCCCAGAAGTAACATTCCAGTTACGTCTTGCCCATATATTCCTCCAACACCTATGATACCAACAGAAGTCCATATAGTGTTGAATGTAGATACATATACATATACACTGAACATCTTCGAATACATCCAAACAGCCCCCATACTACCTATAGCAAATATATATATATATATATATGCTAGCCCCTCCCCCCAAGACCAATATTTTGACTCCTTGGCAGATGTTCATGCGTCAGAGCATTGCTTTCCATGTTGATGTGGAGGAGTTACAGGAATTCAGAAGATATTTTGACTCCTTGGCAGATGTTCATGTGTCAGAGCATTGTTTTCCATGTTGAT
>DF242628.1:33369-53061 GCA_000507305.1 Breviolum minutum Mf 1.05b.01
CAAAAAAACCTTGAGTTTTTTTAGTTTTTTCAAGGTCATGACCAAAAAAAACCAAAAAAACTCGAGGAAAACCAAAAAAAACCAAACATGAGCCTCAGACCAAACATTCTCTGAAAAGTTTTGGTTTTTTGGTTTTTTGGTTTTCTCGAGGTTTCGTAAAAATCATTCTGTTGAAAGAGAAGAGTTTTATTAAAGGAAGAGCTTTTACGACTCTACACAACTTTTTGAAAATATAAAAAAACGCCAAAAAAAACACATATTTAAACATAGAAAAAAAACAACAAAATACCGCAAATAGCAGTAAATTGTTCGAAAGTATTGGTCTTGGGGGGGGGTACCATATATATATATACGGTATATACAGTATATAATTATATTTACATACACATGAATACACGTATAATCCAAAAACAGCAATGTAAACACATCCATGTAAACCGTAAATCTAGAGATACAGAATATCAATATAGTATAGAATGTTTTTTCCCCATAGCTTCTCCAGGTGAACATGCAACTGAATCAACGCTTCTTTGGTCTCAACACCGTGGAGGAACTTGGCTGCCCAGTTCATCAGGTTTACCCTGGAGAGGATCCTGTCTTCCAGTTCCATCATTTTTCGGCGCTTTTCTGGTGTTCAAGCAGTATTTTTGAAAGAATTCAATCTTGTAACTACTCCCAATGTATTGATGGAGATGTAAATGTTGGTGTTTTTCTTTCTTGATTCAGAGTTCAGTCTCATATGCAGTGACATACATCAACAAACAAATGTAAGGTCAGAAAACTTTCGCACAAAAACTCTCTCTCTCCCTCTCTCTGTCTCCAGAGATTCTTTTGACATGTACATAGTTAATCGAATGATGTCAGTGATGTTCTGTTGGTGATATAGGAGATAGGAGACTTTGACAAGAGGATTGACTCATTCATTGGATGAATCAGCCAGCAGTCCAATTGGGAATGCTGGTAGCAGTGTTCAACAGGTCACCATCTGGTAGCAAGCGTCAAGCAATAAGCGCAGTCAAAAGAATCCATTGTTTTTAGCAAGAGGCAAAAAAAGATACCAAGAGGAAATACTAGCTGAAATCATGCCAGTTTTGTAGAGGCAACAACAAAAACTGTTTCTCCATACCTAATACATGTATTCAAACAAAGGATAAACCAATTACAAGTATTTCCAAAGAATGGGAAGACACCACCAACTAACGAACTTTTGATCCATCAATGGATTTCTTTTCGACTCAGACGTTCACCGTTTGATTTTGGATTTTTTCTTGGAGGTCTGGGGCAGGGATCTTATCTTCTTGGAGCAATGGTTAGGATATGGATATATGGATGTTTAAGACTTAAATTCCCTTTAAACCAAACATGCTCCTCAGAAATCTCCCAAATTTTGATTGCATCTTGGATACTTGAAAGATTTGTATGTATATATATATATATTTATATTTGATATGTATATATATATATAGATTCATATCCTATGTTGTAGGCCAAGGTTATCACAGTCCAAACATCGATGTTTTTCAGCAGGACGTGCTATGCCTGTGTGATGAGTTCTTTGGAGCAGAATTTGGGGTGTGAAGCAGTACGTGAAGTGGCTGCGGTATACTTGTAGGATCATCCCAGCTAAGCAGTAGTTTTATAGTAGCCTTCATTTATTAGCGATTTCGGCCGTTTGGAAGCGGAACAAACCCCAGTTAGGGGACTTACAATCACCATGGTTATTAACCACTTACAAGTCCTGGGATGATCCTCAAGAAGGGATAGATACACTCCTTGAAACTAACAGCAATCACCTCTGAAAACAGGCCGTACTTGCACCGAACAGGAAACAAATCATCATCATCTTCCAACCACTGATTTTCAGGGGCAAGATATCGAAGACGTCAGTGCCAACAGCCTTTCCAAAGACAGAGCACTTTGGTAACCGAGACTCTCTGCTCCTCATTCAGCTTCTCACATGCGCTAGACCTAAAGAACTTCACTGCCGCAATAGCTGATGGTGGCGCATTTTGTAAAGAGCTGGGCGTTTTTATGAGATTTCTTTTTCGTCTTTGGCTCAATGATGAGACAGAGGTGACAGGTCCCTCCCAAGGCCCACGCAGGTGTTACGGCAGCAAGCTGCGTCATCAACAACTCGGAGTGGGGTTATTGATTAGGTCACATTAGATCTTCATATTGGCAGTAAGCTGAGCGATGACATGCAGGTACATGTTTGCGCTGCCTGGGACGCAAAATGTTGCATTGATTCTTGCGCAGTCAGGTGGGGAACTTGCGAAGCACTTTTGCGAGGCAATGGCCGGTTCTTGTATGGGCATGCGGCTGCCTGGGTCCCCGATGACTTTGGCAGCTTGGGTCCCAAGCAATGCCATGTCATCCGAGACGGGGACCAGTCCCCATCATGCTGCCCGGCGCAGCTTTGCAAGCATGGCTCTCGGTTGGCGAAGTGTGGGGACGAGGACCCTCTACCGTCACACGCTCCGTATGTCTGCATAATAATTGCGTGTACTGCAGCATACAGGAGAGGGCCGGGTACTTGGATTCGAGCGTCGCAGCTAAAAGCTTGAGGTTAAAAAGCTCAAAAGACCAACGGCAGAAGTGATAGTAGATAGCCCAGAATCCAAGCTTGCCCCGTAGCTGGCGAATTCATGCGGCGTTGCGTGCATCGCTTTGTTAGGTGCTTTTGTGTTTTTGCCTTTTTGTCGCGGGGCACCGCATCGATAAGGCGAATGGTGAAAGTTGCATGATCCCAAAAGGAAATTAAGTATGCTTCCCATCAGGATTTCAGGGGCAAACTTGCTGTTAGACTTCGGGGGGGCGTGGAAAAAAATGTTCGTGTTTTGTCTTATTTTTTTGTAAAAAGGTTTCACCCATGTGGATCCGATTGTTTGAACTTCAAACCCTACAAGTTTCGGGGTGCTACCCTACCAGTTCACCTTGGTCACCTCGGAACCAAACCAAGGCATCGGGATGTCTTGGATGCGGTGAACCTCTCCAGCGCCTTGCAACGTACCGCCAACCTCGCCATGCACAGTGAGGTGAGATGGACGTGGGTGGATTGATGGGTGGGATCCAAAATAGAAATTGAACCAGAGTTGTGTTTTCGTTAAAAATGTGGTGACAAAAAACTATTTAATTATTTTTTTGTGTTTGCAGTTATTTTTTTAAAACCAAATCTTTTATATTTGATAATGGTGGTCAAAAACCAATGGGCCAACACAAATCTGGCAGCCGTTCACCAATGGAAACCGGCTTTCGGCTACCGCCCGAATTGGAAGAATCCTCATTTTTCGTGCCCTTTTTTTTACTCCAACAAAATGGTGTTAAAGATTTGGTCTTTGGTGAATTGAGATCATGTTTACCCAGGCATACATTAACTATGTTACCATTCGTTGTAAAAATTGTGAAATTCACTCATTGTGAGGATCCCTATGAACTAACCGGGATGTTATGGAATGCAAAAAAAATTGGAGTTTTCACTGACTCCATTGGTCCCGGGTCCCGGGTGAAACTCAAAGACGATGGACGGGGACAGGGACGATGCACCGTGTAAATTCAAGAAACTGGGGTCATTTCATTGTATAGCAAGTGGTGAGTGAAACTTGGGGTTCTTTTCTTTTTCGCAAGGCGAAAGCCGCGATAAAAATCGATGAATGGACATTTTCCTAACAACAATTTCCAGAAATCCGGGAAATCCAACAGTTGGTGGATCTCGTTTGCCTTTGTTTTTCTCAAATTGGAACATCCTCAGCCTCAACCAAAAAAATGCGAACAGGTGATCTAAGATCCACGCTTCTTGACGTTGCTTGGATGCCTTGGACGTGTATAATTACTAATCTCCTCCCCCCCCTCCCTCCCCCCAAAAAACAAAACAGGCCATGAAAAAAGGAACCTTCCGGTTTCCTTCCGGGCCACATCGAAGGGTTGGGAAAATCAACCCCCTTGAAAACCCATGGGAGTTGATATTTTCATCTTAGGGATGATCATTTCCCTACGGCCCTGGCCACTTGGAAGACATGGAAACAGCCACTGGAACATGAGACATCATCCGAAAAGATCGGATGAGGTACCATCCAGTGTATGGCTGGTTAAAAAACCTAGTTACCCCTATAATACCCTATAACCCTTCCAACAACTAACAGCTGGCATCCTGAAAAATGATGGTTGGAAGTAGACAAACCTTTTCTTTCAAGATGTTCTGTTTCCAGGTGCTAAGTTTCCAGCGAAAAGGAACGGCTCACTTGAAGTTATCACCCCGAAGTGAAAAGGAAAATCATCTGAACCAAACCTTCATGGCTTTGGGTTTTAGCTTTTTTGTTTTTTTTTCCATAAAGCAACCAGACTCCACGTCCCAAGGCTACTCGATTCTCTGCGAAAAGTGGTGCCGCGGCTACAGGCGTGACGGAACGGAGTGCCACAGAGAGATGGTGGAGTTTTTATACCTTGAAATTTGTCCTTCCTCCCATCGTCATGGAAGTGGAAAATCACCCTAAATGAAAGGAAACGATCCTATTGGAGATACAGCCATTTTCCACGGAAAAAACCATGATTATGGGAGGAAGGGAAACGGCTGGATACCCAACATGACATTGAATGGCTTGGAGATCCAGGGTCGAGCTTGGAAACTCCGAGAATGTTAGTAAAGATTCCTGAGACTGGAAGCAACTTCAGATGTTTTTTATCAGGAGTAGTATACACATGGCACCTGAAAATCAGATTAACATTATACTTAAAAAACCATGGTATTTCCTAACAGGATCTTCCAGTTATTATGTTTACAATATATACATTTATTTTCAGTTTGTTTCGTGCTGTTAGATTTCAACCAAGATGAAGTCTTCACCTTCATCACACTTAGCTGTCGATTTTTCTGTCAGAACGTGGACCTGAAGGGGTCCAACCATGGCGCACATGCATGCTGTTTTTGTAGGGGAGGATATACTACCTACATAACTACTTATTAAGGAATTTTAGAAATAAGCCATCAAAAAAAGGATCCCATCATTTTCACCAGTCAGTATTTCATGCTTCATGTCATATATTCATTCATAGGTTTTGTTGAACCTTGCTCATTCGTGTGGCTCCCAATCCATGCTTTTTTTTTCGTAGGGCAGTGGCCTGTGAGGCCAAAAATCTGGCCAGATCTGCATGGGCATTGAGTTCCTTGGTAGCCGCCCCCGACCCACTGGTTGATGCTTCAGAAATCCGGCAAACTCACCAGTTGATACTAGTACGGTAAATATCCCATTATTTTTATACACCATCCCAGGTGGTTAGCCTGGGATTTCTGAACCATCAACTACGTAGGGTTTTGGCAGTTTGATGTCTGACAGGACTGAAAAAACTGTGAGCCTTTGAAGGAATGTTGCCATTCAACCGTGGGAACTTAGTGGATAAAATGATCAGTTGGAAACCTTTAATGAAGCGTTTGTTTGTTTTAAATCTTCACGAAAATCCACGGGTTTTCCAGTGTTTAGGCAGGTCCCAAAGGTTTGTAGTGTCAACAAAAATCTGATGAAGCAGATTTGATGGTTTTTACACACTGAATCTCCGTTTTTTTTTCATTCAGGAGATTCACCTAATGGCCTAATATCAACTGGTGCATGATGATGAAACATCGAACAAAAAATCGTCATTGGAAATTCTTTAGGATTTCTCTCTTTCAGCAGCCGTGCTGTAAAACTCTCTTTCCAGTCATGCACATGGCTCCAAGAGAAGAAAATACCTCCATTTCTGGTTGCCACACTGCTCTCGCCCGTTTAACATAAATACATTACACCAACAAGCCATATTTCAAAAACAAAAATCTCTTTGCCAAAACACCATCTTTGGTATCTATGTTCAATTTCTAGAGTGTATTAAAAAAGTCATTTTTCATGACATCCCCAAGGTTTTTGGGTAGGTTGATAAAATCTCACATTGATTCATGTTTTTTTTTGTTGCCACTTATATAGTAGAAACGAAATGAATCCAGCAAATGAATCGACTCTCTCTCTCTCTCTCTGAAGGCAAACTTTCAGTGACGGACACGCCTCTTCTTGAAGTCTTTGCGAGAGAGGCGAGTCAGCAAACTTACGATTTTTGCATTTTTTTTTAAAATGGCTTCATGCGGATTGACCGTGGACCCAGTTGACCAGGAAGCTGTTTTGTTGGAACTTGGTAAATGATGGAGAAGTCGCTGCGGGTTATTTCTTGTAAAACTTATCAGTGGAGTATATTGGGGTTGCGACCTGGTTTCCCAATGTACTGATCAGCAAATTTCCCAAGGTATTTGCAGGTGGCTTTTCCTCATTTTCTAACTTACAAGGGGACGATCCATAGTGACTTTTTTTTTTAAAATCTCAGCGTCGTGTCAAGGAAGAATCCTTGGTAGAAATCTCCAAGGAAAGGCGGAGATTTCCAATTTCAGGTACCGGTCGAGAAAAGTTGGTTGAGCCTACCAGTTGTAATATAGGGGCCACCAAAATAACTCCACCAAAAAAGGGATGAAAAAAAAACACCGTAAAAAACTCATTGATTTTCAGCCCATAGGGGCTGGGCCTTTATAACAATCGGCTCGGCGGCCCACCTTGTAGTGAGGATTTTATGGAGCTTGGCCTGTCTAGGCGAGCACGAGTTACCCCCCAACCATTTTCCAATATTAGAAGGGTTGGTTGGTTTACCTTTTTTCACCACGAAGAACTATGTGCAGCTAAGGTTAAATGGTGCGGCCTAATTTTTTGTTTGAAGAGCGGGGGAAATGTAGATCCCGTTTGTGCTAGGGTCGAAACTCCCATTGGCCCCTCCACCAGAGGAAGGGGCATGCACCATGCGACTCAGACCATGTCCGCAAGCAGCGCCGTCTAAACTCCCATTGTTTTCATGTAAAGGAGGGTGGTCGTCAACCCAGAACGGGGTTTATGTACCCATTATAAGGATTTCCGTCATTAAAGGTGGTGCCTGACCATCCCCAACATATTGGGAGTTGATGGACCCAACAGCACATGCTGTTTGAGTTCCAGTTGGGGTTTTCCGTCATATTCTCAAGAAACCAATGCAGGGAAGGAAAGGGGCCCTGAAACGGGTTGCCCCGTAGGTGCAGCGAAGCACTCCACACTTCCAAGCCCACCAATTGGTGCTTTGACTGCAAAAAGGCTGACTTTTGACGAATGGGATTGAGATCATTCTGGGAGCGTGAAACCTTAAAACAGATATTGTCACACTCTTTTATTTTGCAAAAAGAAATCATGAGTAGCCATGTTCTTGTCAAAAAAAACTGTAACTGTAGGACGATCCGAAACGGGGTTGTTTCGACAAAGGCCATGTTAAGTTGGTCCTTTGCAACCTTGACTTCTTCGTATGCTGCGCCGGTGCTCTTTGCCTTGGCTTCACCGGTGGCGCAGTGTGCATAGGCCAGCGGTGATGGGATCACCACAGGTGGAGATGACTTGTTTTTTTTTCGGATTCGTGATGTAAAGGGTTGAAACATGGGTGTTTCGTAGCACCAGTTGGAAATTTCAAGTTGCTGAACAAAAAATGTTTGAGTTGATTTTTTTCACATGAATTCCTGTACACAGACATTGTAAAAAGTAAGGGAAACATGGTGAACACTGTTGATGGTTCAGAAATCTGGCCAACCAGTGAATATCCATTCCTGGTGGTGAGGGGAAGCAAATCACAATATAATACATATAGATATATACAGCCATGCAGTAATGTAGCAATATAGCCGTAGCTGTTTATACATGGATGGAGTCTTTTTATATATTCTCTTCATTTGGTTGTTTCGTTTTTGTAGTGGAAGGTGACTGTCAGAAATCAGGTGTTTTTTTGCCATTCTTTTCCCATTCCACGCTGACAAAAAGTGGACTTTCTGATGCTAAAGTGCGGAGTTTCTGTTTGTCAACTTGGTCAACATGGAAAATTGTCAGAACTCCAGGACTCCAGTTGCTTCGGTTTTATATGGGGCATCACACTTCCAACTTCTTGGTCGGGATAGTCAGTGAAATTAAAAGGTCCATTATACAACAGGAATCCTTATGAATTTAACCAGTGTGATAAGGTGCTGATGGATCAAGTGGCCATTTTTCCAGTATCAAATTGGCAAAAAAAATAGATTGGTAATTTCGATCCAGACCGAAGAGCCTTTGTGAGTTAAGGGGTATTTGACATATGATCCATTCAACAGTGGGTAAAGGGAATGACCCAAGTTGGTTTACAAGAGTCTGAGAAATTTCTTGTTTGGGCATTCAATTTGTCCAAATCGCATCTCTTTCAAAATCATATACATTCCTCAAAACTTTCAGCAAACGCCCCTGAAAATAGGCAATACATACTTGCCCCAAAGTTCGACAAAGGCGTTTATGTCTTCCAGTCCCATCCAGTTTTAGGGGTGAAACTAACTAACTCGCTGGCTGTTTTTCTTTCAGGGAGGTTTTTTTCATTTTTTCATAGATTTTTAGAAGGACCTTTCTTTGGGAACTGCCTTGGTCCTTTGACTTATCTTTTGTGGAAAAGCAGTTACAACCAACCCGACAACCCGACAACCCGACAAGTCTGGCCCAGGATTTGAATGTGCGAAGTTTGGCCAACATAGCGTGGAGTTATGCAAAGTTGCAAGTTTATGAGGTCTCATTTTTTTCCATTTTTTTTTCGGGTGGTGGTTTGGGTGTTTTTTCAAAGGGCACTAAAATCTGCTTTGGTAGAAATTATCAAACCTTTATGATGCAAATGAAATGTCATTTTGAGTGATTTGCCCGAAACAAGGTTAGCATTGTTTGGGTTGGGAACATCATTAACTCCATCTCTAGGGGTCCGATAACACCAGTTGTATATACTATACCCGTTCAAAAGGCCATTTGTAAGGGGTTATTTCACTCCATTTTTTGTATGTGCCAGGGTCTAAACTCCCATTGTTGCCATATAATAGGGGATGGTCATCAACCCAATAGTAGGGGTTTAGATACCTATTATAAGGATTCCCTATTTTCCAGGTGGGATGACCTTCCCCAACATATTGGGAGTTGATGGACCCAACGGCACATATGGTGAGGCTTTATATGGTGAGGTGTGTTTTGGGGGTCGTGGTTGTTGCCAGGCCCCTTTGCTTGAAGCTATCTCTGCTGCCTTCCACCCGGTTCGTGCTGACTTGGGTGCTCAGGACGCCTTAGTCGGCGGCCGAGAGTGGTCTTGGTTTTGATGTTTTGTGTTTTTTTGGCAAAATTTCGTTGTGGGAGATTGGAATTGTTCCAGATTCCCTTCACATAAAAGGGGGGGAACAGATGAAAACCATGAATTTCAAGAAGATATGCTTGAGTGCAGATTGAACTAGCCTAAGATAATTTTGTTCCATGACATGTTTGGATGTGTTTCGGGGGATGATCTGGGACCCTTGGAGGCGTTCAACTCCACTTGGATTTGCATGTTTTTGGCAAATCTAAGGAATCCCTGAGAATTTCTTGTTGAACCATTTGCTATATAAGAAGTTGAGATTCAAGTGGGAAAGCAAGGTGGTAGCATCAAAAAAACCAATGCTTTGTTCAAAGCAGGATCAACATAGCAGCTAATATTGGATTCACAGGTTACAGATGATGAAGATCCCTAGTGACCTTCACTTTTTTATTGGTCCTGGGTAAGGGAATATCCTAAAGGAATGCCTAGTTCCAGAACAGATTCACAGAGAAACTAGATTCAGATTCCTGCGTTTTTTCTGGGGTCAAAATTGATTGCCGGCTACCACAATTTTTGGAAAAATCTGTCTTGGGGTCTTTGTGTATAGTTGGTAGCCACGTAACTTTCTCTAAAAAAGGTAACGATTTGTTTTGATGGAAATCGGTTAGTTGGTAAACTATGATAAGTCTGATCAGTCACCCTGATCAGCCTGATACAATAATATAGCTATTCGATCCCTTCTATAGAGGTTATAGTTATAGTAAGATTACGAGTGTTTCAAAATTAGAGCCCCGCCCCCCCAAACTAGCAGAAATCCTTCCTTTTAGTTGCAAACCACTGGTATAAAGGGCCCTAATTTAGGCAACGACTGGTTTTAAAGGTACATGCCTTTCATGGTTCGGCTTTTGTGATAGGAATCAGCATTATCCAGTGTGTATTGTAGGAATCATGCCTTTTTTCATAGGGATTTTATCCTGTAATGTGGATTTATAGAAACTATTATACTTGTAGCTCAAATGAAGCATTCAGGATCTCATAGGAGGCCCACATGATCCCTTTGATAGTTTTGCCGTCCCTAAACTGTTGCAGGATATCTCTAACATGCTTTAGGTGGCGGCGTCATGTTGGTTGGGAGTTTTTTTCTTCGGGGGGGTGGCAGAAAACCGCGGAAAAGGCGAGCTTTGCATTTCATCAGACTTCATGTGCAGTGCATGTAGGGTGAATTTCCACCCTGGACCCGTACTACCCCCATGATTTTGGGCTACATTTCATTCCAAATTTATGTTTAAGAGTTGACCACTTCGCTCTTGGAATTGATTCTTTTCAATGAACACATACATGACCTAGCTTTTACATTGGAACCTTCCCCCCGTCCACCAACAAAAAAACACACAACCCTTTTTGATGACAAGTTTTTGTTATAAAAAACACACCCTTTTGGATGGTGGCAAGTTTTTTTTTCAAAGGGATTTTCGACCTTTCCTTTTTTTGGGAACCCGAAAAACGCAACCCACCATCCCCCCGCCAGGCCTTTGCCCAACTCCAATTTCGCGAGTCACCTTTCTTGTCTGCGCTGGGTGCTTTTCCAATGACTACATCAAAGATGCAACGATGGGCCCCGCAGGCCTTGAGTAACACCGCATGAGGCAGGGGATTTTGAGGTAAAACAACGCAACATGCTGCTGACTTGTTGGGGGATTCGTGACGTTTAGGTAGATTTGAAAAAAGTAGATTGGTGATAACATATGTGATTTTTTTTGTTTGAAAGCATAGACCTTGGCACTTAAACTTTGCCCTGTACCAGGATTTGTTTTACATGTGTTTGAAAAATCTCTGAAACAATTGTAGAAATCGAATATGAACAAAGAAACGCACATGTACCATGATGCAAGAGTTCAAAGTTATTTTCGGTGAAAGGTTAAACTGGATCAACAAAAACACGTGTTCATCATGTACCTGGTGGGCTTTCCTCTCAAATTTACGACAGCAAGGATCAATTTGTGGTTTCAGTAGGAGAGCCCAACTGATTTCCAACAAAATGGTGACCTACTCCGGGTTGGTGAAATATGAGCACAAATCAGCTATCATTTATATAGACACGTGGGCCGTTGATTTATGAAGGTCAAGAGGAATGTTTGTTTGTCATTTTTTGGTCCAATTTTTTGTTGGTGCCAAAGAACATTGAGTGTATTTGCTAGTAGTACACAAGAATGGACCACAGACACCCTATACGGTATACGGTATAAAAAATGGATGGATCATCTCCCCACCGCAGAATTTTTTTCGAGGTTTCACTCTCCTGGGGGGCAACGATGATGGGACTTGGTGGGACACACTGAAGATGTTGGGAAGTGTCGCAGCAACACGAATTCGGGAGTTTCACCCCAAGGACACCGGTCACGTGGGGTCACGTGGGGAGGAAGGATTCTGAGAAGGGATTCGATGTGGGTGCCCCACTTACTGTGGGTATTTTGATTTTATTTATTTTTTGGGTGAGGTTAGTATTAGTAGTACAGTAAATGGATTGAGGTTTTTAGATGTTTCAATTGTTTTTTTTGGGGGGTTAGGGGAAGTCCCTTGAGGCCCATAACTTGTATAGGTCCTGGGATTTGGTTCGGTACAACGGTTGGTTCCATGAACGAATCGTCGTTTTTTTAAGATGATGATACGATGGCGGAGCAATGAAGATCCTTGGGATTGTTTTGGAGTACTTGTGGGGAAAAAAGCCTCCTCCCCAAAACGACTTTACAGAGTTTCGCCCTGAAAATCGGTGCCAATGACCTTAACTCAGCTTAAGAAATGACATAAATGGAATTATCAAGAATTATCATAAAAAGAGCCCAGATATCATGACCCTTTATTTGTTTCACACACACCACTTTTTACAGCGTTACAAACTGCCGCAATGGAAAGCTCGTGTGGAAAGCTCACATCTGCGAGGAGCTTTCCGGCATGGCGTGAACTTTTGCCTCAGTCCAGTGTCGCCATGATGCCTTGTTACCTGCAGTCCGGGGGCCTGGCCACCCTGAAAAATCGGCTGAAAAATCGGTGCTTGGAAGAAGATGCCTCTCCTTTTTGGGGGGCTTTTGGGGCCTATTTTCAGCGAGTCCGTTAGCTTTTTAGGGAGAAACATCTTTTTCTCTCAGAATCATGGAAGTGGAAAATCGGCGGTTTTTGAATGGTAGACTACCACTGGAGATACACACTTTTTTTCACTGAACGATGATGGGAGGAAGGGTAAACACTGGGAGGTGTTTTCTCTTGCTTTAAATTTTTTTGATGAAGTCCTTCAGAAATGGGGAAAATGATGATTGCTTCCAAAACAAATAACTGATACATCGAGATTGAGAGCATTTCGTATTTGTGACTTGGGCTTTTCCCACGATGTGTTTTTTTTTAAAGTATGCCAAATGCTGGCAGATGAACATTTTGCCCCACCAAGGGGCATGGGACATGAAGGCTTCCGAAATGTTTGGGTCTTAGGTTGATCGACCGTCGCGGCCAATCAATCATTTGTATAACTGCTGTAAACTAGCACGGCACTTGAAAACGGATGGTTGGAAGACAAGTTAGCTTTCCTTTTGGGGCCCGGCCTATTTTCAGGGGTGAACTGGCTGTTAGCTTTAGGGAGTGCATCTAGAAAATGCTCCAACTTCCGAAGATGGGATTTCTATTCCAAACAAGTATTCTATCGAGTGTTCCGCACCTCTTCCCATGTTGCCAGGGGCAACTTAAGTCACACCTCGGGGCGTCCCTGGAAGGTACAGTACCATCGCACACACACATGGCTTACCGTTTGATGGGAGTATCCTAAATATATACCACGGTTGGGGGTTGCGAAAGCCCTGCAACAGTGGGTACATAATCTACAATATATTCATATTTATGAAGGCAACCCTAATAACCTTGACTATCCACTGTTTATGCAGGGCCTAAGATACCATCATGAACCTACTTTTTTTTGGGGGGTTTTAATCGATGCAGGGCCAGCTGGGAAAATATTTAGGGAACTCTTGTTTTGGCCCTCAGGTGTGTTCAGCCTCAATGAGGGCCCTGAATGACAAGCAGTTGGATTGCCAGGGCATTTGCAACATTGTTACCCGGAAAAAAGTATATAGTTGGAAGTCAGGTGAAAATCAAGTAGTGATATGGTTGATGGTTCAGAACTCTGGCGATCACCATTTGGGATGTAAAAAAACCTGTGGAACATAATGAAATTTAACTATACCTATTACATAACTGGTGAACTTTTCGGATTTCCGAACCATCAGTCAGAACCAGGGTGATGTTCACCATTTTTTCGGTTTGATGGTGATTTTGTTGGGAGGATTTCTAGGCATTCCAGGTGGGTGGATGTTTCCAGACACCCTTTTTGAGTGGATGTGTGAAAGGTGGCTCCAGGAAGTTGAACAGCGAGTTGGGAACCCCTGAAAGCCATGATGTTTAAAAGACGAAGACATTCGCCTTTCCTTTTTTGGGGGTTGAGGTTGGCAACTTTTCAGGGGCGATGTTTGTTAAACTTCAGGAGGATTATGATTTCAAACACAATAACATGATCTCATGATTTCACAAGAACCCAGATAAATCATGGGTTTATAGTCCAAACATCGTAAAGTCGATCAAGATCAAGAATCATAATCATAGTACTTATACCTGGTTTCTGTATCAAGAAACATCCAGTACACGATCCAAAAAAATCGGCTGCCTCTGTTGATGGTTGACATTTTACACCGACAACAAAAACCACGTCTTTTTTGACTGATCGTGTCAAAAGACCCATAGGTAGGTGACCAGGATTCGGTAGGATTGACACCAAGGCTTGATTTTGTGCCACCTTTGCGTTGCAGTCGCCATTAACAGTGGCATTGGCGTCCCTTGGGCCGGTGATCCACCACATCTTGGGGTGCTACCAAACTCGGGTTCCAACGTAGGGAGATAGTTGATCCAAGATTGTATGGAAATTAAGCAATGCTTCAAGATGCTTGACATTTTAACAGGACTTGGATCTTTTTTTGTTGATGCCTTACCCCGGGTGCTTTCTGAAATGGTTGGAAAAATAGATATTCAATGGTATCTAATCAGTGGTATAGTTGGAGTTAAAGGGGCGATTGGGTATGTATTTTTGTGCCGTCCAATGGGATCCCTCAAATTTTACTCGTTAGGTATGTTGAATAATTTTCCCTTTTAGCGGGCTTTTGATCCTTTCTTACGAATTTTGTGTGATGGGGGTTGGTAAAAAGTACTTTTTACATTGCTACAGGAAAAAAGCCAACTTCCGAAGTTTTTGCTGGTCCTCCCTGTAAGGGTTGCCAGTATCCATACCCATGAACATGAACGGAACTACAGAAGTCCATGATTCATTTAAAGGAAGAGTACCTTGGTGGAAAAATTAAATGGCTAGATACACTCCCTAACACAAACATAGCACCTGAAAATAGGCCTTCCCAAAAGGAAAGTAGTATTACAATCATCCATTTTCAGGTGCGAGCTGTTAGTTGCATGGAGTGTACCCCCCAAAATAGGCATTTCAAAGACACTAATTTGAAAGGAGATACCTTTTTACAAGGCCCATGATTTTGGTGTATCGGCATTCATTGGACAAATTTCCAGGGGACGATTCATCACGTTTCGTTCCTGTTTTCCCATTTTGCACCAAGGTTGGGGAAAAGTCCTGAATGACAGTCATGGTGACATCACTAGCAAAAATGATCGCTTAGTCAAGAGGACTATATATGAGTTCATATATATATATATATATATTTTAGGATGCTCAAGAAACTCCAAGAATTGTAGTTCAGAACAAAATGTTGTAGGATACATCTAAAGTATAACTTTAGGATGCTAGTATGAATTTATCAATATAACTTTAGGATGTTCAAAACAAAAGTAGAGTTAAACACAACAAAACAAACCTTTGCGTCTCACTGTTGCCGGGAGGGGTTCGCATCCCTGCACAAACGACCCACTCAGTTGAAGCTAGTGGTTCAAACTTAGAGTTAAACTACACACAACAAATCCCAAGGTTGTAGATTTGTCCCCTATACATTTTTGGAAACAAAGCCAGAGATGGTACCTATGGATAAAAAATATTGGTGAAACCAGGGTTTGGCGGCTTGATTCAGGGCACCCTGAATTCCCACAACAATTGAGCATCTTTTTGAAAAACATAAGTAGAAACAAATCCATTTTGAGCCATATGAGCAGTGATCTTATCATCCCTGATGATTTGCTGTTTTTTTTGGGGATGAGGATTTCATGGTTCATATCATGTCATCATGTTTGTTTTTTTTTGGTTGTGCGTCAGGGTTGGTCATAAAATGAGGAGCGCGGCTTCGGAGAAGGCAGTTGAGTTGAATTCGCAGGAGCCACGGTGTTTTGAAGGATGTCTGAACTTGGAGGATCATCCCATTTAGTAAGTGGTTTATAACCATGGTGATCGTTTTCGTCCCCTTAAGGATCGGGTTGTGGGACCCTTTCCAAATGGCCTAAAAATGGATTATACATGGGGATGATCCTATCCACTTAGCAACTTTGATGAACCTCCAAGAAGGGCTTGCGCAGGGAAGTTCGCCATATCTTGAGTGGTGGCTTATTTTTTGGTGACTTTTTTTTGTGGGCAAAGCTTTAGCTACAGCTAGATGGCTTTAGATGTTTTGGAAAGGGCGGGCCTGTTTTCTAGAAATTGACTCGTTCGGCCAATGACTCCAACCTTTAAACTTACATGTTTTGGGAGGAATTTTCCATATTTCGGTAGGAAAAGACACAGTTTCCTGCACTTTTATTACATACTCCGGAATGTGGGAATGCATGGCTGAGTGAGAAACAATGCCGCTAGAAATCCGAAATCAGCGTTTTTTTTTTTTTCCGTAGCCATTTTGGCTCAAGCGAGTTTGAGATCAATTGCGACTGGCTGGATCACTGTTGGGACAAGTCAGAGGTTCTCCATCGTCAATGCAGAGGCTGCGTGATGATTTTGAGTCTGCCACACTGTTGGAAACAAAATAGGAAGCAGCTCTCAGAGGATTTTTCGGTTTTTCCGAATCGAAAATCACTCAGAGAGTTTCTTTACTGGAAATGGCTTGCAGATGCGCTTGGAATGTGTACGCTGTCACCGCAGTGGACGTGGAGGAACATCTTGGCCTGTTAATCAGGCTGGTGGTAGGCCACTAGGTTGAGCCAACCTATTTTGAAGAAGCAGGTGGATGTATTGGAAATTGTGGTAGCTGGCTGAAGGACCGCCCCTGCAGTCTTTGTATGCGACCATGATCAAGTGCACTGCGGTACACAGCTATGGCCAAGGGCGAGGACGCCCGGCGGAAGCTGAAATCAGTGTTTCCGGACCTGGAAACGTCGAATGCCCAGAACAGATGCAAATTTACAACCTCTTGTGGCTTCAAGATTGCGTTTGGAAAGGTTGGACATCCTCGACAGGGAGCCAGTACCTCAGCAGTCTTTTTCCAATTCCAAAAAAAAAGGGGCCAGCCAGGTACCAGATACCATGTAGCTGTCATTCCAGGCCAGCGGCAGAAGTCCCCGAGGGAGACCCAGAGGCCGAGGCAGGCCCACTGGAGGAAAAGCCGGGTCCCCATCAAGATTTTGTCGCAAAAAATATTTTACTACCTCAAATAATTGTAGACGCTGAGGCCCGACAAATCTTGGGTGGTGCCAGTGGTGCCAAGAGCTCGCCTGGTGTGAGGCTGCTCACGGATCCTGATTTGGGAGGAGTTGAAAAATTCGGAAATGCGGCCTCGTCAGCACTGTCGACTCTTGCAGATTACAAACCAGCCATTGGGACTGGTGGATCAGCAATCGTGTATAGGGGCGACTACTCCGGTGGAGAAGTGGCCGTGAAGATCCCGCGGCCGGAGTATAGAGTGGTCGTATGCAGTGGTCGAATATAGTGGTTGTAGTTAGTTGTGATGTGGTGGTGGCGTCGGCCGAGGCTTTGGACGACGACTTTCCTTTGTAATGCCAAACCCCGAAGGCAGAAAGGAAACAAGGCGGGGCCGGGCAACATGGCAACGTTGACCGATGGGAATTTTGGGCAGTAGGTATCGAAAGATTTGTTGGTGGAGCAATCTGTTAATATGATTGGGGTTGATAAGTTTTCACAGGTTTTATTTTGGGATGGATCATTGGCCATGCGCTATTGTATGCTCTCTTGTGAGAAGGAGTGGCCATGTAGCATTAGGATGCAATGGCAAGATGTTGCAATGCTCATGCTTTTCGTGCGCGTTTTTGAGGCTTAAGATGGTGGGGAAAGGGCGGGCTAACTGCCACGTCTGCTCCATTTTTGTTGGTAAGGGTTGTCGGACGATGTCCGACGGTTTCAGGCAGACTCCATGAACTCCTCCACAAGGAGTTCATCGAAGAGAGCCGCCTCCTTTCGAGTTGCTCAGCCCGCAACGAGCCATCCATACTTTACTACCAATTTTTTCTATCATTTCATTTTTTTTGCAACTACTTCGACGAGTCCAATGCGTGTATTGGATTCCACAGCAAGAAAAGGTTCCCGTTAAGCACAGAATGAGGCCAAAGGGACCCAAAAAGAAGCACGATTTTTTTTTAAAAGAGACACGCGGCCTGACATTGAAATTACGTTCCACAAGCAGCTCTATTCCAAAAATAGCCGGCGTGAACAAATTCTATAGCGTTGAATTGAACATGGCATGGCCATAACAACTTCATGGTTTCTGACCAACAGCTTTCAAACTTGCTTGATGGGGAAGTCGGTGGTTCGGATTAAAAAATGATGCCATTACAACAATCGGTGAAAGACATCAATGATACGTGTGCGTTTCTGTGAAATGTTTTTTCCAGCGCTGCGTATTTATTTTTTGTGATAGTTTCAGGATCCAGTTTTTACATTCTACATATGAAATGTTCTAAAGGCCTACAGACAACAGTTTTTTCCATCAAATTTCGTCAGAGCCCATTCATGGTGATACCAAGAAAAGATTTTGCTACGGCCGAATCAGCTCGTACAGGGCAATTGCCACCCAGTCAGGAGGGCCCTGAAAAGGGTTTAGGTCTAGAACATGATTCAGAAAGAAATGCTACCACCAACATTTGACTGGACCGCCACTGAAAAGTTTCACCACTGACAGGATGATGTCACGAGTGTTCCCTTGAGTCGCCTTCGGGCTGGACTCGACGCGGGCTCGTGGCAAGACCTGTCGGCGGCCACATCGAGTTACGGTCCATGAAGAAGGGATCTATCCTGCGGAATTTTAGGTCTGAACTCAACATCCAAGTGTCGGCGGCTGCTGATACAATCCCGAACAGCTGCTGAGGTTGGCAGGTGGCTTCATTCTCGAGTGGTGGGCATCAAATCCGCGAGACAGTCTTGTTTGAGGGCTGCTGTTGACGGGCAGAATCTACCAGCTTCCACGATTCTGGGTTTTTTGATCCCAGCACCGTCGCTGGAACCATGACGCTCACATTCTCCCACCTCAGACCAGCATGTGATCCTTCACATAGCTATCCTGTGTGGCGGCTTCCCCCCTTCATCCTCTCGGTCCCTCATCCCACCCACTGTCTTGGCGCTTCACCTCGATGCAGTTGTCCAAGAATTATTCACAGGCGCTGGCTGCAACCATGTCTGGTAAGCGAAGCTTCATCCTTACTCTGCAAGACAATGTGCGCAGATGGTCTGATCCCCATCAAGGTGCTCTCACTCTTCTGTCAATCCCCCAAGCGTGGAGGTACTGCTTTCAATGCCAAGATGAGAATCCTTGCTCTTGCTCCCTGCGCTTGTTCTCTTCCCTTTTTCCCACACACAGTGCGGTACACCTTCACAGTAATGTTATGTTACCACTTATTCACAGTATACCTTTCCACTTTCAACCTCGGCCTCCTTTCTCATGTTGCCATGAGCTGTTTGTCTGCTGCATTTAGTTGGCCGACTTGAACCCCAACCTTTTGCTGGGAGGACGAAGTGCGGGCCCGGTCTCACTTTTTGTGAACCGCTAACCAAACCAAAATGTTTTGGGAGGAATTTTTCATATTTCAGCAGGAAAAAACACACCGTTTCCTACACTTGTATTACATGCTCCGGAATGCGGGAATGCGTGGCTGAGTGAGAAAACTGACGCTAGAATTCCAAAATCAATTTCTTTTTCCGGATTTGGGATTTCCATTGGCTCGTAGCTTGGGTTTAAAAGGAGTCATTCATGGAAATTCATGGGGCCCATTTGGGGGGTTTCAAACAAAAATGGAACTGTATGTAATTTTTGGGGATTAGCCATTCAAAATGCATGTTTTGGGTCGGTTTCATATAGTGACCCTTGGTTTAAAGAACCGAAAGATCCATTTTTGCAGACAGAAGAGTTGGGCGATGATGATTGTTTGAGATTCACCCAAACTTTTGTCGCTGAAACTGTTCAATCGGTAGGACTTGACGAACCTGGCGTGATGCTTTGCCGCTTTGCAGATGGAGGATGTTGACGATTTGACGAAGATTGAATGGTGGAGGGGTGGTGTGGTCCCCCAAGCATTTAGTACCCTTGGGAAAAGTAATGAACTTTAGATACATGTAGATATATC
>DF242629.1:0-55313 GCA_000507305.1 Breviolum minutum Mf 1.05b.01
GAGCCGATCGTTGGAGTCATGGAGGGATGTTATGGGTCCCCTATAAATGGCCTTATTTGGGTGGTGGTTTCAAATATGTTCTATTTTCACCCCGAACCTTGGGGAAATGATCCAATTTGACGAATATTTTTCAGATGGGTTGAAATCACCAACTACTGTAGTTATACATGAATGGATAAATTCCTCGGATTATAACCGTAGTGAGAGGAGTTGTAACAAGCAACCCCATTTTTCACTGCGTTTTTGGGGCCCACCTTCTAGAGATGTAACTCAAATATGCTTGGAACTCCAAGCCCAAGTCGATTATTTTGTGAATAAGTTCCATGGTATTTGATATTAGTCATTACCCTACAAGTAGGGACTTGGAGTTATAAGTTATATTTTACCAGGGACTTGGAGTTATAACCCTACAAGTTAGGAGTTATAAATTAATAACATTTATAACCCCTAAACTGGATTTCCGGGGGGCCCCACCTTGACTGATCCAACAATCTTTTTACAAATCTGGGCGCTGGGCTCATAGGAAAAACCAACTGGATCTGTCAAACCCGGGTTCCAGGTAGAGTTTGACATCCAATGTACTTCTGAAACACACTTACACGGGGTCCACCATAAGAACCAACCGTTACATGAGGAAAATCGGGACCCTAAAGATTGACAGGTAGCAAGTCCCATGGTGATGTCCCGGGTTTCTGAAATTTTTTAGGGTTGTTTCAAGTGAGTATGGCAAACCCCGTGACACACCCGAAATTTAAGATAGATTAGATCCTCAAAATGATGGGATTCAAAATGTATCTCTTTTTAACTATGGCTATTTTGGGTATATATCAATTTTTGAATTTAAGGGGTGGTGTATCAAAACTATCGTTTATAACAGGGCAATGTGTTGGTTCTCAAGAAGGAATCCTTTTTGAAAGCGGTCCCCTGCCATCTATTCTATTCCTTTCCGGAATTGGCTTGGGGTGACTTTTCCGTCCTAGAACAAAAATTAATCGCAAGTTGGGAGAATGGGCGTCCAACCCACCAACCAGCAAATCTAAGTTATTACCAGGTTGCTTTTGGAGTGTTGATGTCAGTTGATGTGCTTTATTATGACTTCGTAGAAGTACCAACCCAAAAATATACAACCTTAGGACATGTGGTTAATTCTGTATCTTACTCATGGATTCCAATTTTCAATTGCAACTTTCTCAGTGTGTGACTCTGTTCTGTGGGATTTGTGGGATTATCTAAAGTCATCTGGGTGGTGGTTTCAAATATTTTTTATTTTCACTCCTATTTGGGGAAGATTCCCATTTTGACTAATATTTTTCAGACAGATGGGTTGAAACCACCAACTAGTCATGTTTACCAGAGTGCCAGCTGATTTTTGGAAACAGTATTATATGGTGATACACCGGTTTCCAACACAACCCCGTTCACAAAACAAAACGCGGGGATGTTATTCACACAACAAAACGCGGTCGATCCACGGATGATTCATGTTTTTTTTTTGAACGGAAACGAGCTATGAAAGAAGAGAGAGATTGGTAAAGATATGTTGAAAGTACAAGTACATGAACAATATAATCAAAATCCAAGTAAAAAATATTAGAAAACATCTGATAAAAACGAAAAACATCACACTGAGGGATCTGAGAAGTTGAAAAATTGATGGGACCTAGCTCCTAGCAAAAACTTGGTTTTACAACCTTTTGTTTTTCATAAATAGCACCACTGATTGGGGAAGGTGGTGATGAATCATTTTTTTCGACTTGTGCGGAATTTCTGCCAGAGAAATTTCAGAGTTAGAAAGCAATGTTTTTTTTTTGTTAGGTACTTTGTGATTTGATGTACTTAACCTCACCCCTTAACACCCAAATTTTAAAAGGAACATCATTTGAACCAAGTCTTCATTTCGGGGTTCCATCTCAATTTTCCAGGGTGTAGTTATTGTTTTTAATCACCAAGTACCCTTTTTGGGCCTTTTAAGTAAGTACCCTTCTGAGTTTCAACCAGTTGGATGTTGTGTTTCCGTTTCTTTATTTATTTTCCAGCAGATGAGTATTAAACGTGTATACACTGTATACACATTTTAATATACAGTATATGTACCTGGAACCTGGGGTTCGTACCCTCCCAAAGAAGGCCCTTTCCATTCAAAACAAGGGTCATTTGGATTCCAGGTACTATAATGTACTTAAACATCTTATAACATACCCTAGGGATCCAATCACCTTCTGAGAATGGTAATGGAGCCGAAATACCTTGCCTTTCGGAGGCGATTATACACCCCAATCATCTGACAAGGTGATTGGATCCCTATGGATAGTTGTTGTATCCGTTTTCTTTCTTCAAATCGCGCTTTCAAAAAAAGAACTGTTTGTTTTTCCGTCACCTTCGCTAAATGCTGAAGGACTTGGTTCATACCATTGCTGCTACCCAGGCGGAACAGGGGGGGGGATGTTTTATTTTGGACCTGAGCAGTAGCTGAGCAGTAACCAGTTGACCCTGGTTATTCTTTCCGGGTCCTTGGTCGCGCGCGTTTTTGACCATGTACTCCCGATAGTAAACGCTTGTTTTTGTGCATAATAAACATCGTTTCATATGGTTTCGGCAACACGCGCGGCCAAGGACCCAGACTGAGCATTCGTCCCACTGGGAGCAGTGTTTTTGTCTTTGTCAGGGATGTGACACATGTCCAAATCTGTAAAAAAATGCTTCGTTTTTNAAGACGTACTGTCTTCGGTACTAGTACTTGAAGCATGTCCAAACCTGTGATGACGTTCGTGTTCACAGTGCTACGCAATCGACTGCTTCGGTACATACTTGAAATTGTCTTTGGTCGCGTATGCTCTGCAAGCCTTTGAAACGATGTATATCTTGTACATAACGACGAAATACCTATGAGAACTGCGTGGTTCAGAGCGCGCGCGACCAAGGACCCGAAACGTGGTTATTTGCTATATCAAATATCTATTTATACCTAGAACCCAAATAACTTTGTTTTGATTGGAAAAGGCCTTGTTTTGGAGGGTTGACCTTCAAAAATCATTTGTTGCATATGTTTGTTACCATCGTTGATGTATGCCTCTGCCATCATAGTGTTTCTTGTCATTGAATTCAAGTTGATTTAGAGAGCTTACATATTTGTTGAAAAGACGCATGTCATTGATTTGTACTGTTGCTGGAAGAAGTCTCATAAGTACAAACGAAAGGATGTACAATGTTGAAAAAGGTGGAAGAAACTACGAATCAACAGGGTTTGAATAGGGTTGGATTGAAACATCATGAGGTTCACACAAATGTAGCAATCAACCCATTCTAGTGATGTTTAAAGGATGATAGAAAATGTGTGTCAATTTTTGTTTGTGTTTTGTGTTGTTTTTTGGTGAGGAAACCACTGGAAAAATAGAAAATATATTATATAAATCTTCCAGGTTGAACAAAAAGAAGAGAATCAATCATATCTACAAGGTGGGCCCCACCAGTTGTAAATGGGCTTATAACCGCTATAAATGGCCTCATACATGGGTAATTGGGGTTACAACCCTACTAGGCCCATTCATAACTGGTTTCTTGGGCCCACCTTGTACCCCGAATGATCTTCTGAGTGAGTGATGAACACTGAGCTTTGAAAGCTGATGATAGTCTTGATGTATATAGCGAGTTTCTGGGAGGCTGTGACTAGGCAGTGTTGCTTCACTTGGCTGTAACCACGCCAATTTGAAATGGCTGCAACTTAGCTTTCTCCATGGGAAATTTAACTAATTGAACCTTGGAAAAGGGGTAATTTCCAAGTTTGGCATCTCCTTTTTCCAGGTGAACCAGTTCAGGGGGGGTGTAAGATGTACTGTTTTTTGATGTTTTGTACAAATAGGGTGATACATTCACCATCATTCGCTACCATGTTCGATGTTCAGGCTAATCCTTCGGTTTGGTCCACCCCATACAGTAATGGAAGGGGATATATTCCTGGTTATACCCTACTGAGGTTAGGTAGGGTTTACTGGGGTCAAAAGTCTCATTTACAATTTACAACTAGGGATTTGCGCCCCTTACTGTACATTGTCTTTTTAGTAGGTTAAATTTGGCCCTAAGGTATACCTCAAATGACCTTTGGACCCCAAAAGTTTTTTTAAAAAGAATGCAGGTTCTATATGTCCTAAATGTAAAATGGGCCCTATTTTTACCTTTCGAAAATGGAGGGAAACCGTGGTTTTTTCCCTAAAAAAACAACAATACGACATGTCGAGGACATTTCCTTGGCAGAGGCACAAGTGCCCCAGGACAAGTCTCGGACGTTCGAACCGGGCGGTAAAGAGTTCGGGAAGTGTTTCAAAGGTCAAGATACACGTTGAACAGGTTGAACCTGAGTGCAAGGTTTTTATTTATATATCATATATATATATCAAATATCATACATCATATAGATGTTGCTTTCAACTGATATTAGTTCATAATATGATATGATGGGTCACATACCTTGTTTTTATAAATATATATATATATGTTGTATATACACATAATGTGTATGTATATAGATATAGTGTGTTTTCATTGGTACTGCTGTGAATGCTCTAATGCATGCATGTATTGTAGATACATGTTTCTCTCAAAATGGTGAAGTAATGAGTGAGTTGTTTTCACCCAAGTAGTGCACCACAATTCGAGTTTCGATGGCGGGATGAGGTACCTAACAGTTCCCCCAGAGATGACTCGCATGATTGTTTTCATTATTGTTTGTAAAGAACTTGAAGAAAACCAACATGTGTCTACATATAAGTTCTATAAATTTTCATGTGTACTGTATATCTCAACATTTCTGAATGTTTATCTGTAGCGAATGTTTATAGATAAGATTCCACAATTGCAATGTTGCACCTCTTCATTGAAGGTGAAGTTAAACATTTACTGAGAGCCCTGCAGTTGTTTTGTTTTTTTTCCGGCCATGCGGGAGAAAAAAGAGATGATCTCACACTTCTTTTCCATTTTCAAAGCAGATGAAGCATGTTTCCTAGTGATACTGTTGATGGACAAAATCCTGCACCACCAAGGATGATGATTATCCCACTATTCATAGGGTTTTAACCATCCCAGGTGGTGCAGGATTTCAGCCATCAACAGTAGTTTTTGCCGTTCCTGATATTTCCGAACTGGTGCAGATCCGGGGGTGACAAAAAAGGTGACAAAAAACCATGCAAAGGCAATGGTGATTTTCTTTGCTTTCAAGCACTTCAAAAAGGGTCGCCCGAAAGAATGCTGGTAAATCAACTAAACAATACTGAATAAACGTTTTTAAAAGGGAAAGGGACCCAGGACATGCCCCTTTTCTGAAAAGGTGTTATTAAATGACCCATATTGAAGTGAACACAAAATACTTAAGTGTTTGTTCAGTTTTTTGAAACTGATATTTAACTCCTCAAAAAAAGGTGCCTTTTTGTTTGAGTTGGTGTCAAGTTGGAAGTTAGGATCAAAGGTTAGGATCAGTGGGTTGTAGCCCCAATATACCCGATTTGTAAGTAGGTGAAATAACCCATTGATCCTGAATCCTGACCATTGATCCTAACTTCCTGACAAGATCCAAGTGTTACCTTCCCTGAAACTAACATGGCACCTGAAAAATTGAAATCTGTTATATTGGAAACCACCAGTTTTAGGTGCTATGTTAGTTTCGGGGAGTGTTGTAGTGTCAGGTGGAATGTTTCCTCCTTTTTGTTGAAAAATTCGGAGTTTGCTGAATGAATCCCATCGTTTCTTCCTTCGAAGGAGGAAGGCATCATTTTAGCCGAGCAAGTCCCTCCACGGCGGAAGTTCGTGACGCCCGAGGCCGGGACCTGTAGGTTCTGCCCTAAGGATCAGCGATTGAACCCTCCAATTGGAAGGGTGAATGAACCTATAGCAGGGGTGTTTTTTTTGGGAAGCACTCAAAATGACGCCACAAAATTGAGGGGTTTTATGATACTTAGGGTGAGTTGAATTTAAACATTATCTTTAGAACTACACTGAAAAAACAACATGGAAACAGGATACGTCTCCGGTAAATCGCAACATTAGCTGCCTGGAAAAGGTACGGTTTTTTGAAGATGTACTTAGCCGGCAGAAATCCAAAATATGATTTTGGCTTGCGAAACTCGGTGAAATTAGATTGACTTCAGAATTGGCGTAGCAAAAACAATCCTTTGATAAACAAGAACAAGAACAACAACAACAACAACAACAACAACAACAACAACAACAACAACAACAACAACAACAAGAACAACAACAACAAGAGAGACAAAGACAAAGGAAATTCTACTTGTCAAATCAAGACAATCGACATCCTTGTGGCTTGATATATCGAACATGCGGGGGGGGTGTTAGTTTCCTTTACCCGCATGTGAACATCTTGCGGCTTAGACACCCTGATGGTCAACATATCTAGCTTCATTCAAGTAATAGGTGTGTGCCGGATCAACCTTGATTCGAAATCATATTGGGTTAAAACACCTTGGGTTTTAAAACCACCAAAGGTAAACAGTCACCGCATCAGTGAAACATTGTAACATGAGTGGACAGCTCTTTCTTTAAGGCCAACATTCCATCCCAATGGAAAATTTAGAAGGCATGCTCTAATGTTGCAAGTAGAAGATGCACGAGGGAAGCAATTTACTTAAGGTGAGTTGTTTCTTTTCTCACCATTTGGGTCGGTGCGTGTTTTGTTTGAAGACCTTTTGCCAACCATCATCACCCTTTCGCAACTCACAAAATCTCGCAAGCATCGTATCAAAACATACCATCGAAAGTCATGAACTATGCCATGTAGGCATGATATGGTTGATTTGCCTACATTTCGTTGTTTTTCTAACGGTAAATTTGTAAAATATACCATTCCTCCCATGGGGTATGTTTTTGGCAGATGCCAGATACCTTGGTCCCAGGACATGCAGATAACCTTGCATGCAGCTGGATTATGTCCTTCAGGTGGGTCGGATAAGCCGAAGATACCTCCATTTAATGACGATACTAGGGTGTCCATGGAAGTGATCGTAACGATAGTTAGTAAGATGGTTTACAACCCATTTGGGTGACTTATAACCTACTTATATGGGGGTTATAATCCATTTACTAAGTACCAGGACATCCCAGTAGCTCATGCCAATAAGGTCAAGATGTGACAAAATCCAATTGGTCAGATTTTATTTTTTGGGAGAACTGGAGAAATATTTGTTTATCTTGGATTTGGTCCAAGCATCATTTGTATCTTCAGTTGTGAATTCCAAGCGTGGTGTTTATATGCATGTTTTATATGTTTCTTGCCTTCAAAACTGCTGTTTTTTTAATCCAAAATCAACCTGCTCATGTTGAGACACCCCCATCCTCAAATATCAACCCCATATCATATCTCTACATTGACCAAAGCCCTTGATCCAGGTAACTACGGTATAACCATCTTCCCCAAACATCGTGACAGGGTTACCAGGGGCACATCTAACTAACCATTTTCCCATATGTTTTGGGGTTGGTTCAACTTAGTAACCCTGGACCGGTTGAAGCCGGAGAGCTCCGCAAGGCACTCTGCTGGTTGATGCAGCTCCCATTAAGGTGAGCTCTGATGTGGATCTGTTGGGGAAGTGTGTGACGTGATAGGCAGAGGATTGGGGGTTGAGGTAATTTGATGGGTGAGGTCTGGCCCAATCCGAGGTCCACTCAATGTATGGTATAAATTTACCTACAATTTGGTCAATTTATATGATAAAGGTAGGTGAATCCCAATTGAAGTCCCTAGGGATCCTGGCTTGCCGAACGTCAAAGGATGATAAACGGTGTACAATCATAGCCGGAAAGCAAAGTGTTTAGGTTCCGTGAAACCAGTCTCGGTTTCGGTGATTGGAACCCTAGGGACTACAAAAAAAAGATAGGGTGTATGATACCGCCAAAGTTTTTTTAGAGGGTTTTTTGCAGGATGATGTATTTTTTTTGGGATCTATTCCAATCAGCCCTTTTTTGTGGTAAACCATTTTGTGGGGTAACCAGCTGACAGATTGCAGCAGCCACTTTTTCACAATTTTTTGGAGGTAAAGGCCGGCGGTCTCCTCTGGAAATACCGTGGTGTCTATTTTGGAGGATGGGCCCGCACTTAGTACGTAGTTATTTAGTTATTTCGTTATTTAGTTAGGTATGTAGTTAGTTAGTTATTTAGTTACTTAGTTAGTTATTTAGTTAGTTTGTAAGTTAGTTAGTAACCCCCATCATTTGGAAGGGGAACTAGGAACAACCCCAGGTTGGACGAAAACGATTGGTTGCTAGCTACTTGTAAGTCATGGGATGTTCCTCCACTTTGGGTTGACATCTTCTGAAAAAACCACTCGATTTTTCTTGCTATAGAGGTAGATTGGTAAGACTCATTGAAAGAAATCACCCAGTCGTGACAGTATTGTACCATCACTAAACCAACTACCTTTGGACTCCCAAAAACCCATGGATAAATGAAGGTTTTAGGGGTTGGAAAATGTATGGGTCCCCATAACCTCTAAAAATGAAAGCAAGTTGTGGGTTCGCATGGAGACCGTGGAGACAGCCGACGGCTGGAGAGTCTGGAAACAACGTGAAGATGACACGGTTTTTGGAGAGCCTGCAGGATCAGAGCATCAGATGAGTCGACGATCAGATCTGATCAGATCAGGATGAAATCTGACTGTGCAAAACGAGAGGGACATGTGAAATTCCAACATCTCAGATGAGATCTACCACTGCCAGAAGCCATCACTTCAAGCGACCCCGGAAAGTCGGTTTCGGATCCAATAGGCAGACTGATGACTGCCGGGAGGTCAGTTGCCATTGGCACAAGACAAAGTGCTCACCACAATTTGGCCTACAGGGGATCACTGACACAGGACATGTCAACAGACAAGATACACACGAAACACTTGACCTGCCTTGTTGGGAAGCCCTTAAGGGCATGTTGTGGCTAAAAGAGGTGGGCCTCTTTCAGAGTGCGCCATTCACCTGGCTTGTTCCTGACATGGAAACATGGAGCATATCAGATTAATTGCCACCCATTGCCCGTCGCCCCGGTGTGTGTTGAGGTGGCCCTGCCTGAGCCGCCAGCACCACCAGTCCGGAACTCGGACTGCTGGTGTGGGATACCGGGTTCCCCCTGGTGCCGGGTTCCCCTGGTGCCGGGTTCCCCCCTGGTGCCGGGTTCCTGGTGGCCTGTGTGAGGACGAAGGGTGGGCTGACCCTCCACATTTTGACTTCTTCAAAGCAGCTTGAATGGTTGCACCCCACACAACGAACCCAGTCGGGATTTTTCGCTTGGGTGTGGTGGACTGCCCCAGGATGTGGCTTTTTTATAGTATAATTTTGCATAATTTTGCGATATTCTATGATTTTGATACCGTTTCTATATATCGTGACTGTATTGCCTCATGACGTTTCGTTGGTTAGAAGATCGGAGAAGACAAGCGCGAGGCGAGGGTTCGGAGCTCCAACCGTTCAGCTTCAATCAATTTCAAATCAGATCAAGTCCATCAAACCCCTGGAAATCCATCAAACATGTGAGTACGGGTTCCCTCAAAAAGGTCCCCAAAACAGCCTCTATAGAATGCTGCGCACGACCCTCTGTGCCCCACGTCATGAAAGTATGTTTCATCCTGGTTTTGGGTCACAGATATGAAACCGGGGGATAAACTAACAATAAATAATAGCGAAGTGAAGTCAGCAAAGAAAGGAGGACTAAGACTTCCAGCTTCCCGTGGAGGAATCAGTGAACAGCGTTTGAGAACGCGGTAGTCAGAATTGAAGATGGTGCCTCCAGCACGAAGGGATGTGGCTGTTGGAATGTCATGACACTTTCACACGATTTCTCAACATGCCAACACATCAAGCATTTTGCAGCCTGGTCTTTCTTGCTCCAACCTGCAAGCATGCATATTCAATGTTTTTGATGCACGCAACCTTCTTGTTTTCTTTCAAGTAACAGCTCTATCAGTTCTGATGGTTTTCGCCCGTCCCTTGCACGCTTTAAACATGTCGAGAAAACCCAGCACGAATTGAAGCCGGTGTTAAAAAGCAAAGAAAGATCACATGTCGTGATATGAGCCCCACATGCCAGCATGTACCTGCACAGCACAGCAGAGCCCGCAAGTATCAATGGAAAGAGACTGTGCAGACTGTGAGGACGCAAAAAAGAACAAAAATACCAAAGGGTATGGTCGAGAGTAAAAGGCAGGGATGACCGATCCACAGAAACCACCAAAGCGACAGAAATTGAAGGCTAAAAGTTGCTGAGGAAGCTTCATGTTTCTGATTTTGTTTTGGATGATATTGTGTGGCTTTTTCAGCACTGGTGCGCATTCTGAAACGGGTTGCCCCTTGTGTGTGTGTGTGTGTGTGCATGTGTGCGTGCGTGTGCCCATCCTACAAGCAGTTGTTCCATGGCAGATCCCCGGCAGCTTCAAGACAAGATATTGAAAGGTCCATCATTGCTGGGGTTAAGCCATTCCAAGGCGCCTCCCATTGCAGAGACAGCGCCAGAGTCAGAGGCTTTGGGGGTGGCGGGCCACATCAAGCAGATGGGCTATAGAACAGGAACTGGATGGGGCACATGAATGACGTATAGATCGGGTTGCCATCTCAGCCTCTCATATTTATGGCCAGATTATAAACCATGCGCGAAAGTGTTGAATTACTATAGGCGGAATCGCCCAGAATACGCTCAAATATTTGCAGAGCTGCGCATGTAAAAAACGCGTGCCAAATTTGATATTCGAAAACAAAATGCTTAAAATTCTTCGAAACAGGCCTTTGCCTTAAACGTTGTTGGTTTACACATGTCTTTGAATCGAGGTCGGCAAAGAACTGAAGTTTGATTTGATTTTCACTCTTGATACAGCTTGGTTTTTTTTTTTGCAACCCTAAAATAACAGAAACCGTTTCACTTTAAGTGCAAGTTTGTCTTCGACCTGGTGCATGGATTTTGTTTTCAGATTTCTTTCCAAAATGACGGCTGGATTGGTTTTGCTTCATTTCATTAACATGTATTTGTGGTGGAAGAGGCGAATTTAGTTCCAAAATTTGGAACGCATGTTGTCAACGCATGTTGTCATGGGTGGACCCCCGTAGAAGAGCAGGATTGGCTGCTGATAGGTTAACCTAGCCTGCGTTTCCGCAGCTAAAGGTTTTGCATTTGCAAGATAGTTTTGGTGAAATAGAGAGAAGGAGGCTGTTGTAAACATGTTTGTGTGGGACGGAAAAGACGGGCTCTCTGAGCTTGCGGTTGCAGTTATCCTGGTCTCTCCTGTCACTGGTTCCGGTGCCAGAGGCAGTATTTGAGCGGAAATTTTTTAGCGGCTAGCTTCTAAACAGCAGGCGCTTCTACATATAATCTCTCGTCGCTTCCTCAATGCTTGTTCAACTATACTTGGCTGTCTCGAAGGAGGCAGCTCATTGGGTATACAGTCACCATATAGTCAAAACAGTCGCGTTTTTTGTAGCTGTGAAGAAGTAGGCAGCAGTAGTAGCAGTAGTCGTGGCAGTATAGTGGTGGTAGTATAGTACTTGTTGTCGTTGTTCCAGTCAGCGAGGTAACGTGGAATCTGCAGTCATTCACACGCTGGGACAGGGGGCCGCCTTTTCCTCTATCCGGTAAAAACTGATGCTTGGAAAGTAGTTTCGAGTTGGGTCTGCGCATGGTTACTATATGTGTATTCTACATGGCTGATTGTTCGCATGCACCTGTGAAGATTGCACGCAAACAAACGCCTTGGAAATACTATAATCAAGTTGCTCTGTGTCCTTGTTCCATGACGAAACATTCGCTGTTGACTTTGGACAAATAGTTCTTACTTGATAATTTTCCGGGCTTTTAGATGGTAACCTTTTTCGTTTTTTTGAAAAATCCATCTCGTGCGTGTAGTCATATTCACGCGCTCCCGGGTCTTGCATAAAATGTCCTTTTTTTAAATGACTGCGCTTGCACTGTTCAAGGCGAGGATGACCCAAATTCCACACATGACCTCACCTCGATTGATAGTTTTCATACACGTGTCTGGTGGTGTGCTTTGGAGGCGTCAGCGAGATTGCGCTGGTCTTGTTTAAACCAGGGATGTACAAAAGGGGGCAGCCCAGTGAAAGCCCGTTATGAAACTATGGTTGGCTTGATGGGAAGCATGAGTTTCAGGAAAGTCAACACGTTGCAAATAAGATTCTTCCAAGCTTTGTGTTAGGGCCACTCAATAGTTTTCCATGACAGGATGGCACTGGAACAGCAGATGGGCCGCAGGACAGAGATGGTTTCGGTAAAGGATGGGAAATATTTTGATTCCCGTTTCGGCTGCAGGCTGTTTTATAGGGCCTTTCACCAAACTGCAAGGGGCACACCCGATTTCGGGATGTCTTTTGGCCATGCACCAAATCTTGCCCACCGTAGAACAGTGTTTTCATTGTGCGCAGATACGTTTCGATTTAATGATTGAATTTACATCTTACAGTTTTACACATATGTATTCTTAACGGGCTCTTTTTGCATGCGCACAGTCTTTCAAATTTTTGGGTTTGGGAAAAAACACATTTTTGTCTGTTTGCAATCATTTTCCTTAGCAAGCCTTTGAGCCCAACATGACATATTTCCTTCCTGTGAAGGTTCTCAGGTTTCCAGTGTTTTGTTCTTGTAGAAGGTAGTCTGATGTCAGCTTGTAATTAGCAAGCAGGTTTGCTTATTGATTATTGGCGTGGTGCACCACAAAACGATGGCATTGTTGCAGGACGATGGTGATGATGGTGTTGACGATGATGATGGTGTTGACGATGATGACTACGGCAGCGGCAACGATGACGACGATGATGACAGCGCGGAAACCTAGCACTGAGAGCGCAATGTTTTGTGTTTTTTTCGAAATTATAGCTGGTACGTTTTAAAATCGTTTTAAAATGTTTTTTCACACGAACATATTTTTTTTGACTGTCATTCAGGGATCTAGTGTGCATTGAGCCTTGGAAATCCGGACAATGGACAAAGTGGGCTGTGGGCAAATGTTGAAGTTGTGACCTTTGAAAAGTACAGCATGATCCCAAACTGGTGCAATGTTATTCTCCCTCCTGAAAAACTTCGGGTGATTTGTAAGGTCTTTTTACTGGGCTAGGAAATTTCCCTTTGAGCTCCCCATAGAGTTCTTGGTGACCTTGATTCGAAAAAATGTTTCACTTTGAATAAACTGACAACGTACGTTTCCATTACCAGATTCTGAAATGAAAGCGCCACGTGCACTCACAAAGATATCCTTTGTACCTTTGAGAAGACACACGCTTTCCTATCCAAACGCCCACCTTAGGGTGGTGAATTGTAAGGAAGAAAAACAGTGCGTGCGTGTTGGGAATGCACCCGAAACACAGCCTTGGAATACAACAACCCACTAAATCAGCATATTGCAGAAACTATTCTTCAATCTAGGTGTTGGTTCACGCAAAATATTGGGGAAGGCGGGCCCGTTTTCAACAACATTCATTTTAAGATTTTTTCCGTCAGTTCCAACTCGTGTTCCCTCTATGGTCCGCTTTTGCAATCTGCCACGTCAGCCGTGTCCGTGTGAGGTGGTCCTTTCGCTGGAAAGGGCTTCGGGAAGGGTGGCTTTGGCAAGGGTACGGATTCTCAGGTGTGAGTGAAGAGTCCGCATTATGCCCCCCGACTCAGAATCCCTCAAAATATATCTATAGGGTGTCTTTTAGGAAGCAATGACCAACATAAGAAACATGGAAACATGTTGGGTATTTTTCTGGTAAAACAAAGACGGCCAATGGCATGTCAACCATTGTTGATAGATGCTTTACGTGCTGATCATGATTGGTTTGTATCGTTATGGTTGTTATAAGAGAGCAACTGGCATATTTCCCCACTAAGGGCACTTATCGTTTCAAACGCATGTCGCCATGCATGGTATAAGTTCATCAGTGTTCATCAGGTTGATTTTGGCCGTCCTATTTCCAAGGGTGATTTTTGTTCTGTCACCCTGAAATATGCTTTTTTGACAATGAGCTGGAAGCGCCAGTAAGTTTGGCGCGATGATCATGACAAACTGGTTTTAAGGATTATCATGCTAAGATTTTTCCACGGAGTCAGCTCCGAAGATCATGCTCCCTCCCTCTATATCCGCATTTGCAATCTGCCCTGCCCACCGTTTCCGTGTCAGGTACTCCTTTCGCTGGAAAGGGCTTCGGCAAGGGTGGCTTTGGCAAGGGTGGCTTTGGCAAGGGTACGGATTCTCAGCGATTGCCATCGTGATTATATAGCGCCTAACTGGCGGAGAAGATGCACATGACGTCCTAAAAAGATTGCATTCCGTTCTTGTGTTTAATGTGTTTTGCATCCATGCCCCATGGTACGCTTTTGTGTCAAAGTAGATTTTATATTTTCTTGCGTACGAAAAAGCAGTGATGACTGCAGCTACAATCACAATATTGGGCTTGGTAGATCCTTTCGCTTCCGGTCCATTCTTTCATCCCGCGTGACCATCAAACGATATATGACGGGGGATCAAGTCTAACAGAGTGAGCCAGGGATGCCGGACATGAGGAGGGACTAGTGCATTGTGCCCCCCGACTCAAAATCTTCCAAAATATATCTATAGGGTGGTTTGCGAGGAAGCGATGATCCGCATAAGAAACGGGGAAACATGCTGGATATTTTTTGGTAAAACACAGGTGGCCAATGGCAGGCGGAGCAAAGTTGATAGATGGTTTATGTGCTGATCATGGTTGGTTGGTAATTACTGCTTTGGTTGCTTACAGGACAGCAACTGACCTATTTCTATGCTATGGGCGCTTGTCGTTTCAAAAGTAAGTCACCATGCATGGTAAGTTCATCAGGTTGATTTTGGCCGTCCCATGTCCATGGGTGATATTTGTCTTGTCGCCTGAAATTTGCTGTTTTGACAATGAGTTGGAAGCACCAATAATTTTTGCGCGACGATCATGGAACTCTGGTTTCAATGATTATCATGCTAAGATTTTTTTCAACACGAGCCCATAGTCAGCTTGAAACGTATGCCGCCATGGCAAGTTGATCAGGTGTATTTCGGGGCCTTATTTCCAAGGGTGACCACCGGGGGGTGGCGTTTAGGGGAACGGTCTCCTCTGCTCATACGCGCTTTGTGCGTAGGCGTACGGGGCTTCGTGTGCACACCTGTTCCAGGGGCGCGCATGGAACTTAATGTCTGTGCATAATTAACTTGTGCGCATGTGTGGTGTCTGTGTCTGCTGTATTTTCTCCAAAGCATAGACCATGTGCGCAGCGCGTCCTGCCCCACTGCACTGTCGTAGTCACCACGCACGCAATGGCAAGGAATGCTTTCATCGCCACCCCGCCCCATCCCACCATAGTCCACCCTTTTGCCCACTAAAGCACATGTGGTGTGCAATGCTAGTCAACGCCGGGCCGGGACCCCACACAAGCGGCGGGCACTAGAACACCTTGCCGACCAAAGTCAAGACCGTGCATCGAATTGAGGTGCATGCAGTGACAAGAAACGTTTTCGTCCTCACCCGTCCACCAGACTTCTGCGTACAGCCAATCGTGTGTACGATGAGCGACTGTTGCGTGTACGCTGGGTCCCTGAGAGTGAGAGTACAGATGAAACTAATCCATGAGTACTGATGAGACCTTTACCCAACGTGACAGACTTCAAGATAGAATATCACCAGTCTACATAAGTAAGATTCCGTGCCAAGTCCGCGGGGAATTTTCAATGAGCATTGTTTGCGTTGCCATTGAACATGTCACATTCGATCTTCATGGCGCAATATTACCGAGTTGACCTTGCTAACCAAGAACTTGATATAAAATCAACATCATTCAATTTTTCCCAGTTTTTCTCTTGAACCACCATTTTGAGGTGGTACTGGTAGCGGAAGCTTTGGCGGGACCGGAGCAGCGGTTGTTAGTTGGGTTGTATGTTCGGATGGTTGACCGTAGTCATGTTATATGTTCCCAGGTCTACATTTCGAAAACTATCTCTATGATCTTTATGTCGTTTGTCATATATACATGACTCACAATCCAGAGGCTTACGCCGTCATATCCAATAATGGGAAGCATCACAGAAGCCATCGTCATTTGATGCGTTGAAGAGATGGCGATATTTGTCATGTTATTGGGTGTATTCCTTTTTTGTTCGTGTCACATGAGGATTCATTGTTGAATGTTCTAAAATGAGTTCGTTTCGTGTTAATCAAAGTTCAAAAATATTAATAAATGTTTCTTATGAATTTGATATGGCATTTGAGACCTGCATGGTTTCATTCGTGTTCATGTGTTTGCATGTTTGCGGTTGTTGGTATAAGGTGGCAATAGAGTAGAACAAACTCCGTGTTGTCTATGTTGATTTAGGATGATTTAGGGACTTGTTCTTTGGAATGTTTCAATTCTTGACATTGACATTCCAGGACCTGTGGCAATGTGTTGGCTAAACTCTGGTGTTTTCACCAGTTGAGTGGTAGGGCCTTGAGTTTCCCACATGGCAATGGGGGCATTTTTTTCAAATATCCAGTGGTCGGTGGCTTGGAGCGCCGTCAACATCCAATTTGCCAACTGATGTGGTCAAAACACCTTTTGCCCCAAAAACCCCGTCGTTTTACCCGAAAAAAATTGTGTTTTGAATTTTTTTCTCCGGGATTTCCACCAAATTTATTGGGGGGGATGATGTGTGAGGGTTGCATTTTGAGGTTATGTTTCTTTACTAATTACCTCAAATCTGTCATAACATGTACCATGGACTACCTTTGAACTCCAGAACCATGAAAAATGAAGGTTTTAGGCCCTAAAGCTATGGGTCATAACCCCTAAAATGAAGGTTGTCGTTTCCTGTGGTAGCAACCGTTGCCACCATCAGAAATGAAAATAAAACGTTTTTGTTTGCAGCCTGGATCCATCTCCAATATGTTTTCCGGGTTTCTCACAGGCGTTGTTTTTGTTTGTTCGCAGGGTCAAACAAGAAAGTCGACGGCTGATGCTGAAAAAAAACAGATGAAATGTTCATGATGTAAAGGATTATAGCTCATATTCTACCAATCTATGTGTGTTTATACATACATTTCTTACATACAGTAATTTGTGAAATGCCCCACACCAATTGCACAATACTTGTTTGATTCCATTCGCGCTTGAGATGGTTAGGAAACCAACGTCTCAGCCAACGCGTGGTGTAATATTCAAGGAAATCCATGTCGTTTGTTTTGGCTGAAGCAACCTTGACTCGCCAAAGTCTCCAGTGATTGAACTCACATTTGGGATGATTACCCACCTGAAATTTAAGAGTTCGCCCCTGAAATATACCATCCCAAAAGGGAAAGTATTCTGCCAACCCATCCTTTTTCAGGGACTATGTGACTATGTTAAATTTTGGAGGTGTAGCTTAACTTTTTGTTGGTAGATTTATGGTGGATTAGGACAACCCCTTCTACCAAAACCAACTGCCAACGAAGTTCCGTTTTTTTAGATCACTCCGCAGGATGTGGGGCGGCTTTCCCGAAGAGGGTGGCCAGGTGGGCTTGGGATCCTGGGATCCCACAGGATCCCCGGGCATGAAAGGGATTGTTATGCAAAGGGTATCCGATTTTGAATCTCAAACCACCAACCTAGACCTAAACCACCAAGTAATCCATTAGCTGATCCGTAAAAAGTAAACACAAAACACTCTTGAACTTCTAAAACCAACAGGGACGTTGCATATTTGATTCCCTGAAACGAACAGCCAAAGCCCCTGAAAGCCAACAGCTTCCAACCTCGCGGCATGATGGGCATTGGGCCTTAGGAAGTCATGTCAATGTAGTGCGAAGAAAAAAGATGGACAAAAAACCACCAGGCAACTGAACCCTCTTAATAGAAGAAACATGCAGTTTTTTTTTGGAACAACTTTTGGTTCTTGAAAAAACAGTTAGAATTAGAACAAACTGGGTGATTTTGGAGTTGTTGGTTGTGTTGTGAGATGCATTTGTCGGTCACAAATTCACCGGGAAAAGTTTTAGCAGGAAGCCCTCTTTTCAGTTGACTTTTTGGCAGGAAGTGTTTGCCTTTTTTGGACCAAGTTTCAGGTGTTTTTTCACCTTCAGAACACACAACAAAAGATGTCTCCTCCCCAACGGTGACAGTTTCAACGCCAGTGTTGATGGGTTAAAACTACCTTGGTGGGTGGACCCCACTCAGATTCCCATGAATCAAGATGTTTAAAACTCTAATTTAATCATCCCAGCATCACATGTGGCCGCTTGCCCGTGACGTATATTAATGATTGTAGCAACATACTGTTGATGGTTTTGAAATACTGAGAATCAGTTGAGGGGGTTTAGGACCATCCAAAAGGTTGTGCACGATTTCTTCCATCAACATCGGGGAACCCGCAGTTTTGAGATTATTTTGTGGGTAATGGACCCCCTAACTGTTGTATAAGGATGTGTTCCTGATTTATTCCCTATGACAACTGAGGTTAAGTAGGGGCTTTGCTTGGGGAAATATCATATACAGTATCTCATTTACAACTAGGAGGTGTCCCAAGCCCTGCCTTACTGTATGTTGTTCTGTGGTCAACTCCCCTGTGTTTTGATGAAAAGCCAGGAACATATGAGCCTTTGCTTTAGGAGATATATGATTTAGGAAGTTTACGATTGAACATCATGGGGTTTGGTCACAAAAGGATCTTAGGGTACCTTATGGTCAAAATACATGGCACAGCCCCAAAAAGGGAGGTTACAGTAGTAAATTCAGAAAAGGGCCCATAAAAACCAATATGTAGGGACTGTGCCATGTACTTTTCCACTACTGTACCAGAAAATGGATGGTGAAATTATGTTTTACATCATTCTGAACAACACATGTTGACAACCATTATCACCCTAAGCTGTCTACATGTTTAAGCAAACAAAAGTCATGTCAACCCATAGATATTATTACTGTTACCATTTTCTTTGTCTCATTCGGGAAACAAAGCGTTTTTGGACCTTTTGCAGGATCCTTTCCTCTCAAACAAAAACAGACACGAGGTGTTTGACTCCATCAATTTGAGGGGGTCATCACATGGCATCACAAGTACTTGGAGGATCATCCCATTTAACAAGTAGTTAGCAATCATGGTGATTGTAAGTTCCCTAACTAGGGTTGTTCCTGTTGTTCCCCTTCCAAACTATACATGGGGCTTACTAAGTACTTACAAGTCGTGGGATGATCCTCCAAGTTTTCCAGGGTTTTCCTCATTCATAGTCATCCATCAATCACCCCCCCCCCCCTCATGCCATAGGTCTTGGGTCAAACACCCAGTGCTCCTGCGTTTCCAAGCACCGGTGGTCAGAGTACAGGCCAGGCTGTTTGAAAAGGGGGAAGGTTTCGGGGTTCCGTACCTGGAGTATACACCAATAGTTGGATGTGCCTCAAATCCACTGGATTTGTGGATTTGTTTCATGAGTTTTTCCACACACGAAAGGTATAAAATCCGGAGGGTCAACACGGCTGGAACCTGCAAAAATATGCCATTAGAAAGAAAGGGAAATGATATGAAATGATCGATCTTCCAACCAAACAAACCTCCAGGGAAGGACCTGTTCCAGCCGTTAATGATTCAGGGGTGTTAGATGGATATTACATATATCTAGTATGTAAGGCAACATTTTTAGCAACTTGCAGGTTCGTGGTGAAGCAATTTTTGGTGGTGGTGGTGGTAAAATGCGAAACGGCGTTTCTAAAAGTTTGCATGTCTTTCACTTTTACGTCGAACATTGAGGAATGGAAAGATTTCCAGTTCGACATGTTTCTCTTTTTTGAGAGGGTCTAAAAACCATCACTCCCAGGTGATTCAAAGTGACCTTTTCATCCCCTTGTTGCAGGTCACTTAACCATTGAAAAGGGTCACTTAACCATCCCAAAAAGGTCACTTTGAATCACCAGGTCTGTTTCATGTTCAATTTTTATGATTTCTAGTTGATTTTGTTTGGAAATGTTTCATGCTCACAAAACAGCAACTATTGTATATATCCATACATACATATGGGTTTTGTAGAAAAGGAAGTTAGAGATTCAACAGATCAACATTTAGGACGTATCCAGGAATCCAGGAACTCTCCAATTACGTAGTGTTTGGAAAGGAGCTACGGGGCTGGAAAAACCTCAAATCCCTCCATAAAATGGAGCGATTTGGAGCTACGCCTAGGTTTCTAAGTACATCTTTGATGATTGGTTGGATAAAGCAGTTTTGTGTTTGTTGTTGTTGTTGTTGTTGTTGTTGTTGTTGTTGTTGTTGTTGTTGTTGTCAGGCCCCTTTTGAAGGATTTCGATACTTGGACGTCCTGTCACTGAAGTTAATGAAGTAGCCGTGAAGCCGCGGATTTCGATCAGAACAGGTGAAACAACACTTAACCTTTGTCAGGCACTGCCATGAGCCTCCAAAACCTACAATTTTTTGTAAATAACCTGGTTCTTAGGTGGTCAAACCATTCATTTTTCATGGTTTTGGGGGCTCGTGGTGCAATATGGATGAACATGGAATGACAGAACCGATGATTTGTTTTCCCTTTCCTTATTCCTGGCTGAACTGATCTGATTGAAGTGAACATACCTCAGACTATGGTGATAATGCGGTGATCTCCAGATTAACAAATTTAACAAACATTTATGAGACGATTCTTCCAAAAATCGCCCTTAGAATTGAAATTATCACCTTTTTGATTGAAATGTTGACCCTCATCGTTGTTTTTTTGTCCGCGATGGATTTTGTCGTCTAGAATGCCCCCAACCCAACAAACAAGTGAGTAATTATGATAAGAACCTTAGTTCAGATGTGCAACATCTCTTGGTTTCCAGCTGACATCCCCGTTGAAGGCGATGTTTGTCTTTGTTGTTTTTTTTTCCGACAGGAAATGGTAACCCCAAGCAAACGGCAATGACAATTTTGTTTGCTCGCGAGCTGGGCTCATGGAATCAATGATGGTTTGGCAATTTTGGCGACCTCTGTCGGAATCTAGGTGTTGGTTTCAAAGATTGTTCAAGTTGTACCCATACCTTGGGGAGATCATGAAACATTTGACAATATGGACTATACGTATGGTATGTTTCATGTGGCTTGAAGGCACCAACTAGGAATATGTGACCCTTTATGACCTCCAAAATCGCTTTTCATCAAGTTGGGGTCACATGGAATCACCACAATATTTCTACCATCAGTATGTTGATGTACCGTGAAATCTGGCAAACACTAGTCGATATAGATCATGACTGGTCAACCAACCCTCCCCTAAAACGTACGCCCCCTCAGAAATCGTTGTATCTAATAACTAGGTGGTGGCAACTCAAATATCCTGGAATTTTCACCCCTAAAACTGGTGGAAAATGATCCAATTTGACGGTTGCATATTTTTTCAGATTGGGTTGGTTCAACCACCAGCCAGATAAGGCCTTAAGGGCAACCAATGGTGATTAAGCCATATATATCTCAACGGAGCGGTGACGAGTTGACATTCTTCTTTCTTGCTGTGTTTTTTTCAGGGGATGCAATGCTGCTCGGTTTTATATAGGGATTTAAAGAATTGCCATTATATATAAGGATCCCTATAAACCAATCAGTATGATGGAATGTCATAAAGGTCTTGTAACTGGCAATGTGAAGTGTTTTGGACTGTTTTTGTTGGAAGAAATCCTGCGCTAGTTGTTTTCCCCTGCATCCATTGCGATGAAAGGTGCCACCAGTACACCCGAAGAGATTCAAGCAGCCCGACAGGCGCGAGATGGAGTTCATTTGGAATGGTGAAGTTCAACTACTTTGAATTTCTGCAGCAAATAGATGCATGTTTTTTTCATAGTGTATAGATTTACATGCCTTTTTTGATTATATGATGTATATGTTCATTTATTAATGTATAGTGACAGTAGTAGCAAATGAACAAAAGATCCCATGAAATCATGTTTCAATAACATGGGATCTCAAAACTGACGCTTATGTATTGACCTTTTTTCAGCCATTGTAGCCAAGGATATTTAAGAATAAGACACTGGTTTATACATGAACTGAAATGAACATTGGTGGTCTACACTCTGGTAAACTAACATAGCAATAGGAAATGGACCATTGGAAGATGTATTTCCTACATAAAACGGGGATTTTCCATTGCCATGTTGGTTTACCCGAGGGTATCCTTTTCGAAATTTTGCTAAAAACAGTGGCCAAGAAGCCAGCTCCGACACCTTCATTAGTGGGGCCCTGTGATGGGTAATTTGTGCACCTTTGCACAGGTGAAGACCCACCAGGTATTGAAGGGTTGCAACTCCTATCTCCATGCAGGAGTTTTGAATCCGTTATAAGTTATACGTATCACTATTGAGTACCATGGGAACCCACCACCTTCATTTTTTAGGGGTTATGACCCATATATTTAGCGTCTAAAACCTTCAGTTTTCATTGGTCTTTGGGGTTCAATAGCCAGTTTAGTGGAATGTATTCTAGCTGGTTACGTTTATGAAACATATCATCTCGTATTGGCCGTTTCTCAAAAATGCTGGAACTTTCCTTTCAAAACAAGGCGTGCTGATGCATTCCCACCACTAGTTACCGACTGCCAAAAGTAACGTCACGCCAAAACTCAGAATGGTGACACCATTTTCATAGTCACTTATTGAGAATCGTTCCTTCAGGAGGACAATTTATCTTCCAAGTTTCTATGTTTGGGTTCCACCTTTAGTTTTGTTTTGGAGGGTGTAATTGATTTGGATTGGAACTGTCACTGAATGTTTTGAACCCAAAAGGCCCTTTTCAAAACTTGCAACAAAAAAGGCAGTGGAGATTTGTTTCTAAACAGATGCAAGGTGGATTTCGAACTCGGCGTTTTCGATTCTTGGAACTCCTTTTTGAGTTCCACACTAGCTGTTTGGTTTTCCCAGGTTTCGGGTGAAAAAGCGAACCAAGATGTCAACTCTTCAAAGGGATAACGATGATATCAACATCAACTTGTTGATATCAATCCGTCTTTTCAGATCCTAGCAGCCAAACGTGAATGAATACCAAATTTAGATCGGTGAATTTTGACCACCTTCCGTTTTAAAAATTGTACATTCCCTTTTGGACCCCAACAACCCATGAAAAAAATGAAGGTTTTTTAAACCCCCAACAAAATGGGTTATATAACCCCTGAAAAATGAAGGTGTTTTGGGGTTCCCATGGTTCCTATTATCTTTATATTGGTTCAGATATCCGACCCAGTCGAACCAGTGAAGCTCTCCTGAAGCTTTTAGGCACGCTTAGCTGCCTTGGAACGACGTATGGAAGGTTGGGATGCCTGGAATTTTTATTGCCGGCAGCCTTGTCGTTGGGACCAACGAGTTCCCCAACAAAATTGTGGTGGATATATCCTTAAAGCTTATAACTGGTTGGTGGTTTCAGATATTTTTTATTTTCACCCCTATTTTGGGAAGAAATGGGCTGAAACCACCAAGTAGCTTAAAGCTTAAGTCTACCAAATCTCTCTTGGGTTGTTTTTCAATTGCAAATTTGCAGAAGTTACTGTATATATAAACAAAACATCCCTAAGAATCCAAATGCCTCCCGATCGAAGAGGAGCTTTGAGAGCTCCAATCCCTAAAATAAAGCGCATAAAGAAGGGATTTCTAAGTTTTCCTGTCAAAAGGGCATTTTTTTTTCCAAAACAGAACCGGTTGGAGTTTACTATTCACTGTGCCAAGCAGGAGAAAACCTCAACAAACTTTGGGGGATGACATATTAGTACAAAAATCATGTCCAGATTGCAAACCTTTCAAAATTTGCATGGTTTGAAATGGCTAAGTTGTTTTTGAGTTTTTTCTTGCCCTAGGAATTCAGTCATATTCTCAGCTGATGATTGGGGTGTCCAATCACCTCCTCAGCATAATATTTGGGTTCCATTACCATTCTCAGATTCGGTGATTGGATCCCTAGGGTTGGATTGGTTCTTGATTTGTGGATGTGTTTAAAATGTGAATGTTTGACACATTGCTAACAGAAGATCAATGAGACCACCGATCATAGATTTACCCCACCTGGGTCAGATGTTTGGATTTGTTTTTTCCTGAGCATCATGGCCCATTTTCGCAAATGGAAGATATGGATCATCAACATTTGGTGCGAAATATTTGAAGATCACGGTTTGGTGAGCTGAGTTGTCAAGAACTAGGCTACAGATATATGCCATTGACACGCCGCTAAACTAACATAGCAATGGAAAATGAATCGTTGGAAGATGTATCCAATTATCCGATTGAACATGGAGTATTTTCCATGGTGCGCTACTTTAGTTAAGAAGAGGAGCTTTGATCCTAGCTTCCGTCCCGGGACATCCAAAGTCAATGGTTAATTGGCGGTTTGGGGTTGGTGGCTTTGATTCCTAGGATCCCCTTATGAAAGGGATTGTTACTTCGGGGTATCCATCCCTGGAATTCCAAGCCACCGGGCCCCAAAGCACCAATCGCTATAGTTGAATTGGGAAATCAGGAACAAACATTGGCAGACTTCATCTCAGCTTCACCTAGACCTATAGATATCCGGCGCAACATCGCAGGAGAATTATCCATTGGTTGATCTATAGAGCTCTTCAAGTCCCATCCCATCCCGAATCTACTTTTCACATCTTTTCACCCCACACGTTACCGGGTAGCTAGCTTCCCCCCCACTTGGATGTCCCGGTTGGAAGTTAGTAATTAAAAGGTTAGGATCAGTTTAAGTTAAAACCCTAATATATATATATATATATCCCATTTATAGGTAGGTTATATAACCCATTTACTACCCTTGGACCCCAAAACCATGAAAAATGAAGGTTTTAAACCCCCGATATATGGGTTATAACCATGAAAAATGAAGGTTGTGGCTTCCCATGGTAAATTCACGGGACATCCTAGCACTTCCCCCCCCCTCCCTTGCATCCGTTTGTTGGGTCGTTTCTGCTAAGAACGGGGGTTGTGGAGTCAGGTCAAGCCAAAGAGGTGCGAGTTCATGGTGGGGGTACGTTGCGTCGGTTGAGTGCCTGGAAACCATAACGGTTGAACCACACCAGAAACAACTGGTTGGTGGCAACTCAAATATTTTTTCTTTTCACCCCGAACTTTGGGGAAGATTTCCAATTTGACTAATATTTTTCAGATGGGTTGAAACCACCAACTAGACAAGTCTAAACCTGTTTTGAGATATTTCTTCTTGGCAACTTCATCATTTTCAGTCCTGTTCGGTGTATTTGAAGTCTCAAGAACTTTTTAAGGCATATATTACTGTAGGTTGTTGCGCAAAAGCAGGGTACCTTAGGGGAAAAATTGTCCAATCAATGAGGCAATCGCCTTGGTTTTTCTGAGAATGATTGGGTGGAGAAGATGAGTTTATGACATCATTGGCCAGCATGGCCTTCGCGGCCCCCCAAGTTTTGCTGAATTAGTTGCAAGATGGTTGTTTGGATGTCCCGGGACGGAAGTTAGGATGAAAGGTGAGGAAGTGGGGTTATAAGGTATAAAAATCTAAAATATCCCATTTAAGTAGGTGAAATAACCCATTGACTAACCATTGATCCGAAATTTCATGGGACATCCTAGTGATGTTACTGCATGCCACCTACAACCCCCGGGTCGGTCCTTGTGGACAGGAAGCACAACGTCGGGCAGAGGCGGCAGACAAGGAGGCGATTGGTGGGTTCCTTTGGACCACAAAACCATGAAAAATGTAGGTTTCGATAAGTAGAACTATGGGTTAATGATTGTTGTGGGCTCCCTTGGTTTAGTATAAGAAGTATAGAATCTGGTTTGTGTCAAAAAAACAAAAGGTTGACCATTGTCACGAGTTTCAGGGATCTATTTGGGATGTAAATCCCACCAGGTGCAGTGATTGGTCAAAATTTCCAAGTTTATGTGACTTGGGCTCGCATGGGTTCACCCCGCCCCAACAGCAAGAGTCATTACCAGGGAGTTGGGTTTTGCAGACCTCAATCACCAATCCCAAGAATCCTGACCCCTCAAAAGTGGCTATTTTGAAGGCCAAAGCACCCCTGCAGGTATAAAACCGTTCCATTGGAAGTTCCAAGGCTTCTTAGGGTATAAAATGATTTTACAAAAAATCAGAAGATGGCAAAGCATCTTTAGATGACCTTTAAAACGCTAGTAGCCATTGATGTTGAGCCAACTTTTCGGAGACTCCAGTCCACAACCACCCCAAAAAAATCCCACATGTATATGCGGGGAAACAATTAATTTTACTTCCAAGAAACCCATGAAAGTATAGCCGAAACATCTTCCATTTGGCCGGTTTGGGGGGCCCCAACTCACCAAAGATCTGCATTTTCTCACACCACTAAGCGGGCGTATTTTGTCTTGTGCAATGCTCCGCAAGCTCACGTTTGTTACCCTGGCAGGCATCACATGGAGGACAATGGATAGGGCTGGGCAGGCTGGAAGTGGCATCCAGTAGGCATGGCGTGGTTTTGATGCGCCATGAGTAAGAGAGGTAAAATAGCGATATCCTTAGATATAAGGATATCCCAGATGCTCAATATATGGCCTGTTTCCCTAGATTTAATTCCTAAACTACCCTAATGTAGGTAGATATACCATACATTGAGCATCTGGGTATATGTTTTTTGGTAGATCTGGTTCTGCAAAACCATCTTGCGATGGTAAAGACACGGTAGTAATCGCGGCCTGATTTTCAACCATGGATGAAGTTGAGCAACGAGAGCTGACCATCCAGAGGAAGATTGATCCCATGCAAGCGATGCGCCGATCAGATCGTGCGCGACAAGTTTTACATCTCACAAAATACACGATAACGTGCGGTTCTATGTAGGCCTTCCCGCTCCCAAATGAGATGGCAGAGCCACAAATGATGGCATGATTCGATATGATTCGTCGATTCGTCAAGTTCTCATGATTGATTCACCGCATTGTGTAAGCAATTCATTTCACGAATAGAGAATCCATGTGATTGGCTTTGCAGCTTGCATTGTTTCTTCTTTACCTGTTCTTTTTATCTAAGCAGTCTCTTTTAAGATTTGCCATCTCACCGCCGCGAACGCAGACATCTTATAGAAACCCGTTTTTGTTAATGCCTTTCCTGGCACTGAAGGCTACCATGGCTCATATTTGCTTTACCCCTCACTGTGAGAAAACTCGGCGAAACCGCACGGTTCTGCAGGAGCTTTGCCAATGCCTTCACAAGAATCTGGCCGAATCAAGGCAGGGAACCCGCATTGGTATTTCCGGGAAAGGTGAACTTCACCCACTTTTGAGCCAAAAAAAGCTGACAAAATTTTCTTGGGCTCCACTCATTACTGGTGCAGGGGCTTGTGCAGTTTTCCCTTTTAGTCATATTTGCCAAAGACTACTTACCTTTCCTTACAAGACGCGCCATCGATTTTTTTGGAGGGATATGTATCACTGTTTGGGCCATGGATGAGCTGTGATGATCTAGTAGAGCAGCCTGAAAAAGCAGACCTCCTTCGAGTGCATTTCGGCATGTGCATGTGAGGGCAGGAAGAATTTAGTTGTTCATAAGAGACAATGTGCAGGGGCTAGTTTCCACGTGTTTTGCAAGGCCCGCTTTCTATTCCTCCATGCATGCAAGCTGTAAGTTATTCACAACTTATTTGAGCATGTGAGCCACAAGTCTAAGTCTGTTTTTTTCGTTTAGCCGGGTCCACTATTATAGGATCTTGAAATATCTTGAACCTTATTATGCATGCATGATAAAATTGGTCAAAAAGCCATGTTTTTTGCTCCAAACCTATATTATCGAAACCCACAACCTTCAATTTAGGGGTTATGACCCATAGATGTACTGGCCTATTCATGGTTTTGGGGTCCAAAAAATATTTATATAGACAGTAATTTTGGGTAGACATTCATTTTGAACCCACCCAAACGCCCTCAACGCACATCCGGTCCAGCCCAGGGTCAGCTGGGTACAGGGCCCAACAAGGCCGAGCGTGCAAAGGAGCGTGAAGCGATCCTGCGTCAAATGGAGGTGGGAGGATCCCACTTGGATGTCCCAGGAAGTTAGTAAATGGTTAGTAAATGGGGTATACCTTACTTATAAATGGGGTATATTAGGGTTACAACCCAGTTGCTAACCTTTTACTAACTTCCTGGGGACATCCAAGCAGGATGCGATTTGGAAATTCCGAAGCAACAAAAACTGGAGTAAACCACTGTGAATTGCTGAATTCCTATTGGGGAACTGGAATTCATGAATGATTGGGGGCCGGCAAACATCTTTAGATATGCTTCATTTAGATAAGGTTTTTAAATCTTCAGGTTGAGAATGCACTCTTGGTTCCGCTGCGTGTTGTGTGATCTGCCAGCACCTCTGAGAACCATAGAGGTGTGTGAACAAAAACAAGTTGAAAACAAGAATTTATTGCAACATATAGAGTGGTGGACTAGCAGTTGGAATATTCAGGGGTTAAAGAATCTTCACAAGGATAAACGTATAGCTAGTATTTCTCCACCGCTAGCAGATAGAATATTGAGGAAATTAATTGAAATGAATGGATCTGAAGGGAAGTTGAAGAACATGAATTGGAACATCTATTGGAAATCACAGAACATGGGTTGAGAAGTTAAAAGCAAAGGAAAGAGATGAATACTTCCTTGAATTTCATATTGATTTGCTTTCATTTCCTTTGATTTTCTTATTCATGTCCAGTTCATTTCCTATTCATCTACTTCACTTCCTATTCATGCTCCCTCCGCTTCCTAGTTAATTCTGTTTACGCCCTTATTCCTGTACAATTTATTTCCTGTCATGTCCTCTCGATTTCCCATGTATTTACTCTTCGTTTCCTTTTTATACCCTTTTCAGTTCCAGTTCATTTCCAAATTCTTGTCCTTTCATTTCCAATTCAATGTCTCTAGTTGTCTCTCAGTTCAAATTATTTCAGTTCATTTTGATTCAAATCCTTTGTCGTTATTGGAGCTGAAAGATTTGTCCTAGTCTTTCTTTCTTCAATAGTAACAGATCTTTTTTCCCCAGCTTCGTCCACCAAGGGTTCCGCCAAGGTTACACCAAAGTTTCACCAAGGTTGCCTCGTGGTCCCTCGGGTGTTCTGTAACAGATCCGTGTTGAGCTGCCAAAAGGTTCTGCGGAAGGTTCCACCAAGGGTTCCACCAAAGCTTTTCCAAGATTGCTCAAGTTTCTTTTTGGTTTTCTGGGGCAGATGCGTGTTGAGCTGCCAAAAGGTTCCACCAAGGTTCCACCAAGAGCTCGAGGTTCCACCAAAGTTTTACCAAGGTTGCCCAATGTTCGTGGCCTCTCCGGTTTGTTGGGGGAGATGCGCGTTGAGCCCAACATCTGTTGTGCTCTCTGGGCTTCTGCCTGCTCCTCTTGCCTTTTCTGGCACTTTGCCACTGTTTTTTTTCCTCTCTCCTTAACTCAAAGGCTTCCCTCGCCTGCCACTTGGCATTCTCATGGGTGTACCCATGAGCAAGCAACTTCAGGTAGTAAGTCCAAAAATTAGGGTACGACCTCCTCACCCTAAAAGGAACCTGCCTGAAGGCCACAGCCACCATGACCTTTTTTGGGGCTCAACCCCATGCAAACCTCGCACTGTTTTCTGTTCGTATAAAACCTGACACACTTCAAACAGTGGCAAAAATCGAACTCAGGAAAGATCGAGAATCCTCCAAATCACATCCACCCTCAGGTTGTGGGCTTGCAAAATCACCAAGCCTCAGCATATCCTTCAAAACCACCATTGACAAAATGCCCTTTCTTTTTGATTTTTGTCCATTCTTATCCTGTATGGCCTTTTTCTTATCGGTTTTCATCATGTCATTCTTTCTTTCTTTCATTCTTTCTTTCTTTCTTTCTTTCTTTCTTGCTTGCTTGCTCGCTTGCTTGCTTGCTTGCTTGCTTGCTTGCTGTCCGTTTGTCTGCCTGTCTTTCTAGAGCTAGAACTAGTACTATTCAGTACTAACAGTGGTTCTAGCACCAAGTAGCAACAACCCATAGTCACAAACCAACTAGCAACTACCATCTACCAACCACCAACTATTTGAGAGAAGCCACCAAATGGCATCTGAGGAATGTTGCACCTGTTGCTCACAGTTGCATTTTTTTGTTGTTGGTGCTTTGTGGCTTTTTTCTGCGCTCTCCAGCCGCGACACCAAAAATAACCCGGCGAAAAACGCAAGAAAGTAAGTGAAATAGAAGCGTTTTGCAATATATTGTGCTTTTTTCGCGCTCTCCAGATGCGACTTGTCAAAATGACCGCAACAAAAGGGCAATAAATTAAGGGAAAAAACCAGCAGCGTTTTGTTGTCGTGTTTTGTGAGTTTTGCATAGTCAGTGTGGTTTTCGCATTTTTGGCTCCAAAGCTTTGCGTAGGGCGAACCAGGCGGCACTTCGTTCTGCTCTCAGCCGTTGCGCAGCCGTTCTCTTTACTGGTTTTCAGCTGTGCCGTTGTTTGTCTTGAGGCCAAGGTCCTCCAGAGCATCCGTGAGCTTCAGTGTCACGGCCCCAAAAACCAAAAAAGCAAACATCATGTTGTTGCTGTGAATACCCTGGTTTCACCAGCATCACGTTGGCCTTCAGGGGCCCTGGTTCCTGGAAACATTCACATCGACCTGTCCCCTTCTTCTCCTGAACAGGCAGAAACAAAAAGAGTAGTTGAAAATTTTTTGTGAAACAACACCATCATCACCTTCAACACCATAGCATCCTCATGCTCATCATCCTTCTTTTGGCTTAGCCTGTGACCAGGAGATTATCTTGGACCAAGACGAAGAGGATTTACCTGGGCTAGAGCAGCCCATTCTGGAATTTCCAGAAGACTGGAGTCCACTGCCCTTGCAGGACAATCCTGGCGACCATGAGGAAGAAGAAGGGCAAAGTGAAGGGGAAGGCTCTTCAGGTGTTGATGTGGCCCCAGAACCAGTAACACCTCAAGCTGCAACTTCAGCTGCTCGGGCCCTCCAAATTTCTTTGCGAACTTTGACAGAGCTGCCAAGGGGGGAGTGGGCTGGGGCAGTCCAAACTGTTTACAAACAAGCTAAGCTGGATACCCACCTGACAAGGGGGGCAACCCAGAGGCATTCCTGTTCTTGGAAGAACAGTGTCACATTGTGAAGCAGTGGCTGAAGGAGTTTGAGGAGAAGATCGAGTCACTGGTCTTTTTTTGGAAAGCCTCCAAAATCAGTTGACCAAAACACGGCCCTTTACAGACTTGACAGATTATTCATGATTCATGTGTTTTGCATTGTGGATCCGTTGTTGTTGCACATCCTGAGACAGAACTTTTGCGGTGTGATCGCCATAGCAGCTATCAGAACATCGAATTCTGTAGTGACCCAGTGAGCTTAGAGAAGTGGGGCATGGAAGACCATCCTTTGTACTCCTTCAATTTGCATTGCACCACCAAGAACACAGCTGCGACTGCTACGCGGCCGGTTTGGCTGGCTTGTTTGTGCTTTTGGGAGGTGGCGCATGTTGTCCGTTGGTGTATATATGAAGTAGCTCGTGTACCTATCTCTGAAGACTATGACTTCAAATTGCACCACCTAGGAATTTGGTCTGAGCTATGCACAGGTCAAATGAGCTGCCCGGTGTTTGGCCTTGTGCACAACATTCACCTGTACATTTTCTTGATGACTGCTGGAGGGCGAATGTGTAAGTGGGACTTTATTGCTAACATTCCACCTCCGTTCGAGGGAGCCCAGCTGCATTACATGTTTTTTGCCCACACGTTCCGGTGAGAGAGCCGTGGTGCCCGTGGCTTGTGGTGGTGGGGTTGGTCAAGCTCTCCCCGGTCGACAGCTGCATCGATTTTCAGGCTGACACTCTTGGAGGTAAGTCAATGTATGCGGGTAAGCTCAGCGCGGTAAACCGAAGAGATTGAGAAGATGCTGATCTTGGCATTGACAGGCATTGTGAGTATTCGCCGAAGTCTCAAGCTACTTTCCTCTGTTGCACAGGCAGGGGGTGTGCCAGACACTTTGATTTGTGGAAGCCCTGAGTTCGATCCTGTTGGCAACCACCTTGCTTTCGCTTTGGGTCGCATTCCTTTCATGGATCTTGAAGGTGTTGCGCCACTGCCGGGCTCGTCAGATGAAAGTGGCGCTAATTCGGTGTTTGACGATGAGCGTGAAGAAGATGATGTCTAAATGGACAAACCAGGGCAGTATGCTCGCCTACAGGGCCTCTCTTAGAAGTTCTGGCTTTGGTCACCCAACCTCACGCCTGTCCGGCAGCTTAAAGAAAAGCGTGCTGATTCAACAGAGTTTGATCAAAACCAGAGTTCTGACGTTGTGTGCAAACATGTTCATTCTTCAAAATTCCGTTGAGTAAAGCAATGTTAAAGGCATACCAAAAGAAATTCGTGTTCAGATGGCTAGTTGCAACATTTAACATGGCATTGGCTTCTTGAGTCCTCGAAACTCAAGGTTGGCTGCAATAAGTAAGTACTCTTGATTTGCACTCCAGAAGTGTGGGATTCCAGATTTGCTGTGCTGCAACAACATACTTCTGTGATTCAGAATCCAACCGAACACCAATTTGATCTGATCTTCGGCCATTTGAGTTGTGAGTTTCCATGTAGAGTGTCCAAACCATGGCTACCCCAGCGCAACAAGTGATTATGGGAACCGAAACAAGTCCAGAAGCATGTGGAATCTGAGCAGACATTATGCAGCTTCAGGCAGACGTGTGGACTATAAGCATATTGTCAAAGAGATAAAGACTGGCCCATGGAAGGACACTCAGCAAAAGGCGTTGGGTCTGGCTGTGAACACTGCTGTGCTTGCCCATTCGACAGCTGAGGGTAAGGCGGGCCAACCAAGACTTGCCCAAAGCTTTTCTAGTGGAGATCTGAAATTTTTGGGCGATCCACAAGTGCCTTTTCCAACGTAAGTTGGAACAAGTGGCCTTCAGAATGAGAAGATCGGGTCTCATCTAAGTACAACCATGCGCGAATTGCAGGTGATATTGAAATTAGCCTGCAAGAATGCCCCTCGACCCAAAGAATATGTGGTGAAGCACCCACTGTCTCCATGGCCAAGCTGGCTTTTTCAAGAAGTTTATGATGAACATGTGTCCCCCAAAACCTTTATGTCAGCACAGCTGAAGCGGGCGGTGGCGAGTTGAACAGAATGGTCCAATGGCGGCATTCCACATGTTCTCTATGATGATGCAAATGTTCCAGGCACAGGCGCGCCAGCCTGAGGTCCCATAAGGAGAAGGCCAGGTGCTGCAGCTCTTGCTTTGACCGATGGTGCGGCCTCAAATCCAGCTGGAGACCATAAAAACTCCAGCTAGAACGCGAGATAGGCCCCTATGTTGCGATGCTGTAAACGCATGGCAGGGGCTTGGGCTGTCATGCGATCTCTAGATGAAACCCTTTCCGAAACGCTTTCGGATTCTGGCGTCCATCAACCAAAGTGGCTGTTCTCCCCCAGGGTCTTTCACAGGTAGTCATTGCCCAGTCAGTGCAAACTGAAGCGACAGCACCCTTTGAAGTTATGAAACTGTTTGTGGACATCGGGAAGGCTTGACAACGACAATTACTTTGGCAGAGATAGTGACAAGCGACATCTGGTATGATGTTATCATCAGCTTTGAATTTTTACCCCTGGTGGTAAAATCTGAAATTTCATTGCGTTTGCGCAAGAACCCAAACGAGCTCCTGAGCTAGCTCTCTCTACATTTTGGCCTGGCCTGATGGCCTTTGACATCTGAAACAGATTTGGGCGCAATGTTGTGCCTAAGAGAAATCAATCAATTTTTTCTAGATGAAGGAGCCAGAATACCGCAAAATCTTGACCCAAAAACTTTAGGTTGTTTTTTGGCTGTGTTCTGGCCCCTCCCTCCGAGACATGGGGACAGGTCTGGTGCAAAATGCTGAATGCATGTTGTTGCCAGATCTGGACTCCCCCTCAATGTGTGAGCAAGCATCCGTCGCAGGATCTGGTCGATGGCCGCCAGCAGCAGCTCGTGGGTTGGGTGTGTGTTGTTCGCAGCTTACCCTCCAATAAGTATTCTAGTTTTCACTTTAAGGGATGATTAATCATACAGGATCACAAAGGATCAGAACAGATCACAAAACTCAAAAAGGCCAAACAAGATTATCAAGTCTTCTTACCCATTGAAGTTAGGACCAATCTAGCACTGGCAGTGAAAATTTGTCCAAATATGCAGGCGAGAAAGAGAGCCCAAAATCAAGCGCAATTTACTCAAATCAAGTGAGGTTCTGTTGAACTAGCCACCTCTCTGTTTATGTCCAATTCATTCCAATCCATTTCCTTTCGTTACCTGTGTTTTGATTTCATTTCAAAACTGTCATTTGTTATGTCCTGATCATGTTCCGTCCATGTCCTAGTTTTTTCTTCTTATGCCCTACTCATGTATTAGTTATTTCGTGTCCCGTCCTTTTTAAGTTCGCGTGGGCTTCGATTCATTTCCTAATTATCTCCTGTCCTGTCCTGTCGTTTCAATTTCCCGTGAGTTTCCATTCATGTCAAATACCATTGATTTTTCATTCCTTTGCATGTCTATTGCATTTCCAACTGAAGTCCTTTATCTAATTTCCTTTCAGCTCCATTCATGTCAATTCATGTCCTTTCAAAGTTTTTGTCCTCACATTCAAGCTGAAAGGAAAGATGTTGCCACTTGACACACCATGATTTCGCACCATTTCACTTGCGTAAATAATATTCTACTTGCTATTCTTTTCAACGGTTAAGTAAAAATTTGTCCCTGCGCGCTTCTGACTGCTAGGGTATAGGATATTTTTTCACTACTGGTCCGCCAATCTATTTCTTATTGCAATAGTATAAGACCCAGTTTCTTGCATGTTGTAGCACATTTAGGAGCCGTTTCCAGCCTCCGTACCATGTCAGGAAGACCGTGTGCGATACGAGGACTTGCGTGATGGATTGTGGCATGAGGGCTAAAATTTATGATTTCAATATTCAAATTAGGAACCGCATGTGTACTCATGAGCTAGTTCAGCAGGCGTGGAGGCTCAGAAGGCAAAGCGGGAAAGAAAAACCACCCATGTTTTTCCTTCGATGAACTGTTGATTTCCTTGACGAATGCATTTGTTTCCTTCGTATTTTAAGTTTTGAAGAAATGTTTTGGATGCTCATGGTTTGACGGCTGCAGTTCATCTGCACTTTGGCCCTCCAGGAACGGCACGTGACCGCCGGCGCAGTTCAGAACGAAGCCAAGGCGAGGATAGGTTTGAGGATAGGTTCGAGATTTCACAGGCAAACACTTTAATTTTCACGGGTTTGGAGATGCCAAATGAAAACCAATTTCCTTTTAAGTGTAAGTGATTGGTAATGTCCGAGTCATCACCTGCAACATGCATGTTTGCCCTTCCACAATTTTCGGACATGCCTGAAATTGGTGGAACACGTGTCTACAGTGCTGAGATCTAAGATGGGTGCCCACATTTGTTCCATTTTTTGGGTTTTCACCGTTACTTTACGATTCAAAATAACACATTGCCACCTGACCACAATGCTAATTAGATATTTGATATTTTCGATCCAGATCGCTATTGAGGAGTTGGTTCCCAAACCTATAACGTTTGTAACCAAAAACAAAACACCATTCGTATGAAGGTGGAACCATGACGGACCTGTACGTGTGATGCATCTTTATCACATCCGAAACACGATTTGCAACGACTCCCCGTAAAATGGGGGACGCGGCTATACATCACCCTAAAGGGGGCCTAAATTCATGCTTTTGTTCATGTTTTTTTTTCTGGGATTTGGACCATCCCCACCTCCATGGATTTGGAAAGAAACAGTTTCCTTGAAAATAATTTGGGTTTCCGAAATCGTACGCGATTCGATTTTGTTGATTTTCAGATTCTTGGATGAAATACCGTACACTCCTGCGAACTGAATGGCGAACAAAGTTGAAGTTGTGTGGGACCAATTAGAAAAGGAGATGAGAAGTGCAACGAGATGTCATCATTTTCAAGTTCCATTCAAGGGCGGAAAGAGATATAACATTTCCCGAAATCAACAGGTACCTGGTACCAGATGGTACCAATACCACTGAAAATACTGAAATGACATTTTGCATTAGTTAAAAAAACATTCCACCAAATTTGGAGACATCACATATCATATCAACTTGAAAAAAAAACATGTTTGGGGCACTATGGTTTGTTGCAGGTTTCTTCCACCTCTTCTTCTTCTGCAGCAGTACGGACACACGGGCCATGGGCAGCCATGGGTTTTTTCCTGTATTTTGGTTGGTTTCTGAAATGCTGTTGGGAATCGTTTGAACTCAGGGTAGTACGGCCTAGGGTTAGTTCACCAGACAATGGTCCATTGGTGGTTCAGGGTGGGTTTTAACTGCTTCAGGCTATGCAAAGAGCAGAGATATATTGCCATATCAAGAGTGTCTGACATTTACCAAAATAAGACACCAACTTTCGCCAACCCATGCAATCAATCTCTGATTTGGGGTACTCCAAGCTTGCAGGCAACATACAATTTGTCGACAAACGTAAACATTTGATACTAGTTTATTTTGGAACGGGCCAGAGACCATCCAAAAAAAGTTGTATCAGTAGGCTATCCAGCAATTCCGGTGGTAGGTGTAATTCAGCATGTTGGTTGATTTATGTACTATAGAAGTTGTTCAAATGGGTAAAAAACTAGGTTCAACCCTGAAAAAAACTCAACTATATAGTTGGTTTATCAAGGATGCGTTTTGCCACTGCTGACACCTGGATGGTTACTTTTTCAACGTGAACACCTGCATGTCGATTGGTCCCCGAATATCCTATTCTAGAAGAGACCAATGCCGTTGTTTTTGAACATCCCGACAACAAACATCTATACTTATGATGGTGGTTTGATTAAATCCGCCGAGTCCCAGCTTATGATTTTATTTTGATTTTACATTCAAATTTCCTTGGATAATCATTTGTGATTATTCTTATGATTTGACAGCAGATCTTGTTTTAATGATGTTAAAAGTTAAACTTGTTTTTTGTCCTGTATTATTTTGTTTTCCGCGTATTGTTGTGTTGTATTTGTTTTTCATTGTATTATTCAAATTCTATGTTTTTCTTGTATGATTCATGTTTTGTTTGTTTTTCACATTACTTTATGTTGATGTTTTGATTTTGCTTTGACTTGTATGTTTTGATTTGTTATTCTCCATTTTTGTTCTAATACATGATGTTTTTTTGTTTCAATGTTTCATTATTATCTATTCGACACCGCAGAGATTCTCTATGTCAACTGGTGTTCTCCGGCCGAATCTCTGAACCATCCACCAGTATTTCACCCACCTGAATTCTATGAATTGTCGGGTTCATCGAGGAAAACTTTCTGCACTCTCCATCAAACTGGTATACATTGGGTATGGCCCCTTCCCAGTAACAGTGACCACCAGGATTATTCCATGTTTAGCAGGGAATCCCTACAAACCTTTATTTGCCACTGTTGCTGGGAAGGGGCCACACCCAAGGTATACATACATGTACCATAAATCACCAGCCATGTATCATGTGAATACCCCTCCCCCATGCCACCCTCCACAGGAAAATAAGAACCTATTGACTATTATCGGTTTATGAACCACCATGACGCCTTCATAATCCATTGATAAGGCCTTCTTTCCCCAAGGCGGGCCACAAATAGTGAAAAAATGCGGTGAAATCACTTCTAGAAGTAGGGTTATAAGCACCCCTTTTAAAACCCATGCATTTTATTTTCGGCCATTTATATATAGGGGTTATAAGTTATAACTCCCCATGTATAACCATCAGCTCGGGGCCCACCGTGCAGGGGTTTTTTCACCGAAAAATCCCGAGGTGCGATTGCAGATCCGATGCGCCAGTAGCGGTCAAACGGTTTCTTGGGACGCCCAAGGAGTTTGTTGTTTGCTACTGTAGCTACCCTCCAGGAAACTAGCATGTCCCTAGCTGGGGAAAAGGAAAATCATCTTCAAATATGCCTTATCAGGAGGATATGTTAATTTCCTGGAGGGTAATTCAAATTGGGGTGTGGAAACATTGAAACACATGTTTTATCTATGGGCTTGGAAAACATATTGGTTTTGAGGTTTCTTTTGTTCAACCAGGTGGTGGTTTCAAAGGTTTTTCTTTGCTTCCGATGTGCTGTAAATTGATTGATGACTCGTTTTCAATTGGGTTGAAACCACCAACTACCTACCAACTATTTTTTTGATATGATATACCCATAGAATCCATGGGACAACGGTTTATTTCCCTTGGATGCTTGAATTTTGATGGGAGCTGTTGGCTAGTATGCCAGTCCCATGGATAGTGCGGAGTTTTGTACATAGTAGGTGTTGCATGCATTTTTCTCAATGAATTCGCGTTGATTTACATTTGTCATCTCTGTACAGTACTGTATAGTCACGCTATGATTCATTGAGTTCTTCATTTAAAGGTATCTAATGAAATCGAGTTGATACACAGGTTTGATAGAAAACCTTCACCTATTACAGCACCAATGAATCGTCAAATTTAGTTGACCATTGAGGATGAGATTTTCAGGTGACAACGAAATGGGATATCGGGATATCATCAAAGCCCGCGGTTCGATTTGCTTAGGGTCTGTTGAGGTGAGAATTATTGTCAAAACAGCTGGTGTTATATCCCAGATGCTGCATGGGACTGGTATATTTACCTTCATTTCCTCCAAAAAACTAGCCATATGTAGGTAAATAGACCATACATTGAACTGCCATGCAGTCAGCATCTGGGATATATGATGTTTACCATAATTCAGGCGATAGAAGGGGGGGATGGCTTAGGGTGCTCCGGCACGGTTGGTTTGCTCGTACAGGGGGCCCCAACCTGAAGTGTCATTTTTCATTGCTAGTGGTTGGGGGATGTCTGAAAATCTGGTACCTCAGTAGAAATGTCCACAATGATGAAAACAGGTTTTGATACAGAACACGATTTCGTGAAGAGAAGGCGGCATTTTTTTTACATGCATCCTTTCTGAACCACAAAAAACCAATGCCTGCCTGGTGATTCAAAAAACGTGACCTTTCTGGCATGGTGAAAACGTGACCCTTTTAAATGGCTGTTTGTGACCTCCAACTAGGGGATCAAAAGGTCACGGCTTGAATCACCTGGTGCAGGGTGTATGAAACGACAAGCTTTGGACCAGCCATTTGCCACTATAGGTGACCTTGGGATCCTCTTTCACTCCTTCATCAACCTTGCTATCTGTGAGGGACTTTGCAGCACAGGAACCCCGGATGGGTGGGGGGGAAATTGGTAGGTTCAATGTGTTTTTTTTTTTTTCGGCAGATTTGTGGAACATGTTTTTCTACCGGAATCTTTTTTTGATGGCTGGAACCTTGGAAGCCATCACCCTGGAAATTCATCTGAAGCAAACCTCCATGACTTGTGGTTCCGTTCCATGTTGATTTTTCCGGGGGCGTTTATCAGATAAGGTTTCAACACCGGAAAAGCGGAAACCCATGTTCGGGTTCGCCTAAACAAGGCGGATGCACCTGAAATCACCCACTTGACGCGCCAAAGACGTATGACGCGTTTTAGTGGAATATGTTTTTCAACGACCCTCCCTGAAACTAACCGTTCGCACCTGAAAGTGGATCGTTGGAAGATGATATTTCCTTTTGGGATGGCCTATTTTCAGGTGCTATGTTAGTTTCAGGGAGTGTATGGAGTTTTGTTTTCATTAAAGGCTAAAAAGGTTACAATAGTGGAGTTTGATGGAGTTCGTTAGTTTTGAATATCGCACTATGGACGTTCTCAACCAACAGAGGTTTTTACGGAATATGGAGTCACTGGTGGATTTCCGTTTGCCGTGTGCCAAACGGCCGGAGTCACTGGGAGTCCCTTTTTTTTGCAGTAGGCAATTTTTACGCCAAAAAGATGGACACCTTTCTTGAAAACTGCACGGTAGGATTTTCGAGGTTGCCACCTGGGACCTGCTTACTTTGGAAATCTTTTCCCCTTTTTCTATAGGAAATATTTTAACAAAATTTCCCAGGGAGGCACCTTTGATTTGCTGCATCTACTGTATCAAGGAGAAGGTAACACACCTCATATTTATTTGATATCCCACTTGGAAAAAGAAATTCCTTTCCGAACAAAGCACTTGGACGAAAAGAACATGTGCACCGACTTGATAATCAGCTAATCATGACCAAGTACCATCAAATACGCAATATACTCTGGTTATATCATAAAAAATATCCTCCAGGGAACTAACATACCCCCTACCAATGCTAATTTGAAGATGATTCTCCCTTTCCCCAGCTGGGATATGTTCATTCCTTCGAGGGAGTGGCCAAGGTTGTTTGATACATTTTTCTGAAGTTTCCATCTTGTGCCTAAGTTTGAGCCGACACTTTTAGCCAAACCATCAACAACTGGGTTTTGTGTTTTTTTTTTGGGGGGAGGATTCAAGCTGTTTTGCTGGAATGTAGGACAATGCGCCCATGGTCCAAGTAGAACATTGGGTTTTTGTGGGTCGACATTTTTGACGAGATTTAGATGTGGGTCCGGGTATACCTCAATGGAGTTGGAATCTGAAACTGTCATCTTCGAAACTGCCGGCCTCAGATAGCATCTTATTCTAGATGGTGGTTTTAGATATTTGTTATTTTCACCCTTACCTGGGGAAGATTCCCAAGTTGACTAATATTTTTCAAATGGGTTGGTTCAATCACCAACTAGGATAGCATCTTATTTTTTTGGGATGCGAAGGGCAGGGTAGCTCCCAACCCTCTCAGAATCGAAGAGGGGTGAGGATTGCAGGCGTTTATATAAGCCATTTCCCAGGCAGGACGAGGGGATTTCTTTCAAGAATGGGTTTATTTAGGTTCCCCACGTTGCATTTTTGGTAATCACAATGTTTTCCAAAAAAAACATGTCCATTCATGATGTCAGGCATCCTTCACCCATGCGCTCCTTAGGACTTTTTACGTTAACCCTATACATGCAGCATTTCCCTATAGGGGAGACGTCTCGCCCATTTGGGATGGGGTTGAAGCAGCTAATTCTTTCAGGAGCTCAACTTATTGCCTGGGGAAGGTGTCGATGGTCCTGCCATCTCGTGCCTCGGTTTTTGTTGGGCGTTTTGGATGATGACTTGCACCGGGAGGAATTTCGTAGGGTGGTATGAAGTACGAGGTGGGAATCTTGGAAAATTTCTGGAAAACTGGCTATATTTTGTTGAAAAAAATCATGCCGGTGTGGAAAAAAACCTGATATTATTCAGTGCATATTGAATTATTGAGGCTTCATGTGATGCGCCGGATGATTTTTTTTGGGGGGCGAGATTTCGTTGCGAATCAAGTTCCTAGATGTGTCGCTTGTGTCAAACCGGGCCGCGTGGAGATCTCCAAGCGGTTCCGTTTTTTTTTGGGTCCCGGAAATTGGAAGAATGGGATCACAGTATATTTATACCTTGCCAAGAGTTTCGAACGAAAATGTGTGTAATTTCAATTCTTTAAAAACTCCATGTCAATGTTGCGAGTTTCGAACAATAATTCATCAAAGGGTATATGCCTGTAGCCTTTCGGCCCCCAAACAAGTCAACAGAGTCAACAGCCTCCCTTTAATTGGATACATGACTTGCAAATTAGGTGCTGCATCTTCCGTGCAATTTCATTGCATCCAAAGGCTATGGTCCACCACCATTCCTATGCATTTTTGGTCGCATGGAAAATCTCTTGATTCAACTTACCTCTCTTGAAATTGATATGTTTTTAGAGGTGATTGGGTTAAACGGTACCAACCAGCCAACCAACAACCACTGATGGACCTGCCGTTTGCCAAAAAAATGTTCCAAGGCTGGCCTTTCCTCCACGCACTGAGTTTACTGAACTTGCTCAGCTGCAATCTACCTTGCAAGACTTGGGGTCCGGGGTTCCCGGGTGCGGGAAACACCGGGTATACGCGCAAGGGATGACACGGCATACCACGCATACCATGCAATATTTACCTACGTTGCTTTTTATGGTACAAAAGAGTGGGGATATGTGAGCCCCCTAGAGGGAAGTTTTCAGGGGGTATGACCCTCCCTGAAACTAACAGTTCGCACCTGAAAATGAATGAACATGATGGTTTCCAATACGAATCTCCTTTTCCAGGGGCGGAAAAAATTCAGGTTCCATGTTGAACTTCAGGGGTATTACTTGGATGTCCATGGAAGTTAGTAACTAGTTAGTCAGTTGGGTTATAACCTATTTAGGGGACTTACAACCTACTTATTTTGAGGTTTTAAACTTGTTACTAAGTACCATGGACATCCCAGTACAAATGCCATCACCTTGTCAGAAGATGAACACACAACCCCAGAAATCGAAGATGATACACAGAATTTGCCATGCAAATAAGGGGTAACTTTTCCAACCCTTCATTTTTTGGCTATCATATTTTGGCATCAAATCACCCATTTAGAAAGGAAAATGATCTTCCAAACCTCCATGTTTATGTTCCATGTTAATCCTCCAGGGTGTAACTTCAGGGGTATGACCCTTTTGAAAATACCTTCCACTCCCACCATCTTTGAAACCCAACCTTAGACCCTGCGCAGGCTGACGCCCAGCGCCACCTTATTGATCAAGGTTTGAATTGGTGGAAACGCGCTGCCGGGGGGAAAAAATTCGAAACGAGGTGAGGTAATGATGACTGGTCCACCTACCCCAACCTACCCCCAGTAACGCAGCCGCCCTTAAAGATAAGCCCATACTACAAAAAAGATACCTGATGTAAATCATGCGAAAAAAATGGACACATGTATACAAATGTCATGCTCCAAGGTGGTGAATTATTGCTCCGAAGTTGGGTTACTTGTACCACTCCATGACCACCTTTGGAGTGGCTGTGCCAAATTTGCTAATGAAGGATCTGTTCAGCTGAAATTGCTGCAATTTTGAACCGAAAGGACCGTCCAAGCATGCAAACAGATTAGCTGATTTAACAAATAACTTGGGTCTTTGATACTTATTCTTCAGCCTCATGGAGAAGATGAAACAAGATGAAGCAAGAGCCTTGAAGCTAGGGTTCAAATACAGTGCCTTTTTGCAATATCCTTGTGTTTTCGATTGTCATTAACATATCGTTCTGATTGGCAGGCAAGATTGTTTTCATCCACGTTGTTTTGAATCCATCTATCTACAAAAGTGGTTATGTTAATCAAGCCATTTCAAAAAAAAGTTGCTACTATGTTCATCCCCCTAGAATCATCCTTTAGAAAATGTAAGTGCTTTTCCTTTACAAAATGTGGATCCATGGCCCCATTTTATAAGCCTTGTATGTCCCATTCTGAAAAATCCATGCCCTCACTCAGGATGACCTTACGTTTTTCGAATCAGACGTCTTGATGCGTTTTGATAGGTGATACTGGCATATGCTGGCCATTATTTAGGATGACCTTGCATTTTATTAAAAAAACTTGTTTGCTATGACCAAGAGATGAATTTAGGACAACTTTGCATTTTATTAAAAAAAAAACATGATGTGGAACGATACCCTCAACATGCCTCAACATGCTGATTGTGGGTGGACATATCGAATCTCAAAAATTCAATCGCAGCTAAAGTAAAGAACTCAAACACATCTTTGCAATTCATAAGATTAAATATATAGAAAAGGCACTGAACATCACAAAAGTTCAGGCAGATACACATTTATGAACATCACCAAAGTTTACATAACAAAAGTCCATGGAGAAAATGCACTGAGACAAAAGTTTACATACCGAAAATGCAGCTGCAGACAGATCAGTGACAGAATATGTAATTGAAACACAATATGTTTACAATTCAACTGAATTTTGAAGATCATTTGTCATTTGCAAGATACAACCTAAGAAAAAACAACCTTAGCGTAAAAAAACACGACCAGCAATTTACACATGTTTAATGCAAGAACAGGTTACTTAAAGGACACTTTTATTAAGATGTTTCGGTTTAAATGTGTTTTTTGTTCAACCTTTAAACCTTTAAAAATAGGTTACCTTAAAAGTCTTAAATTTGCAATTCATTTTTAAACAAATATATTTCAACTTTGTTTTTTTTTTAACTTTATATTTTTCTAAAATCTCAAAATTGTTTTAGGGTTAAAGTTTTTAACATTTACATGTTTCACTTTTTTGATTTACATTTGGATTTAACAGATCTTTGCTTTTAAGCTTTCCAAAAAGTGGATTGATATCTTTTAAGCTTGATTTTTGGGAAAAGATTGACATGTCAAAGTGTCTCTTTAAAGTTCTTGCTGCTTTGCAAACTAAAATGCAGTTTGGATTTTGTATTTGGATTTAAAGATCATATTTCCAGTTAGCTAATTGCATTGAAAATTGCAAAGCTATATCTTTTTTTTTCAATCCAATTTAAAATTCAAAATCAAAATGACAAATCTTAAGCAAAATCTTTACACTAAAACCAATCTTCACCAAAATCTTCACCAAACAATGGGGTGGGTGGAAGACCTTATACGGCATTAGTCAAGATTGATTCTGTTGACAAGTTGTTGTGCATCATTTTCAGATTTTTTCACGTGTCTTCAGTGTCAATTAGATTCAATTAGGACGACCGGGCATTTTATAAACATTGCGGTTGGCCACATCAAAGTTGCAAATTTAGGATGACCTAACATTTCTTTAAGAACATATGTACCCGCACGTTTTTTTACAAAATGTCTGTTCAGCCTTGAAGATGTTGGGTTTTCAGGAATCAACCTGTACCAGATGAACTTTGATTTTATAGAAAAACCACCTGGTTTAGTCATTCTATAGAAAATTATCTTGGTTTTACATTTTACAGACCCTAGTCTCTCTAAAATGTCTGGAAAAGCAGACCTAGGATCATTCAAGGGCGATCTATTTTCTTTTTGTTTAAACCAATTTCGTCTAAAGGTGTGTGGATGACCTATCATTTGCCATCAACATTTCAATCATTGATTTCATATCAACTCGTAAACCCCAGAACTGCGTGTCCATCAACATCCATCGAAAACACTTTGCAAAACCATATGACGAACACCTATCTGCGCAGGGCATTCGTGTGGGAATTCCGGAAATTCCAGTTGAAGTACACGAAGAAACTTCACCTCCGCCTCCGCAATCAGAACCAAGTGCCGGTGCAAATGATGACTGATTGAGCTGGGGGAACTGAGCGAACTGAGCTGGGGGAAGGGTGCTGATGTGCTGTGTATTGAAGGAAGTGTTGGGGTGAAATTTCCTTTCTTTTTGTAGGGGGTTTCCTACCCATTTTCATCCATGTCATGGTATCTATGATCTTCATTTACCATACAAAATCAAGAAAAATGTAGGGTAATATACCATACATGGATCTTATGGGTGTTTTTTTTCTAAGCATTCTTTGGTAATTTCCCACAGGTATCCTGCTTGGAAACGTTGGAGAACGGGCACCGGGCACTGTTGCAAAATGTGACTGAAAGGATGGCAGAACCACAGCTGCCTCGATGGAAAGGAATTAGAAATTCCCTTCGTTCAATGGTGAAATGTGAGATGTATATGGGTGTTTCCGAAAATAATGGTACCCCCCAAATCATCAATTTTAATAGGGTTTTCCATTATAAACCATCCATTTTGGGGTACCCCTATTTTTGGAAACACCCATATGTACCTAGAACCCAAATGACCAGGATAAGAGAAAAAACTTCTATAATTCTATTTAAAGCTGAATATCATGCGCATGAAGGCTTTCATTGTTTTTGCTGTTCATTGTTTGACCTTTTCTAGGTGGTGGTTTCACATATTTTTTTTATTTCATCCCTACCTGGGGAGATGATCCAATTTGACGAATATTTTTCAGATGGGTTGAAACCGCCAACCAGTATTTGTACTATATTGTTGGGAGTGGGATTTGTACTTAACATGCTGCTTCTCAAAGATAGGGAAAAATGAATATGCAGAAAGTGATCCGATGTATTTGCCTTTGCTTTCCACTCGCAGTTCTTCGTGGAGGACAATCCCATTTTAAACTATTGATATCGATTGATGATTGGGACATGATGCTTAGATGTTATCCAAGCGTATCGAAATTGAATGAGATGATGTTCAAATCATACTGGGTTCTCATCGGTTCCCTAGTCAATGGAGTCTCCTGGTTCCCTTAATGGGTGATAGGTAGCATATAATAGAACAATTGGCAACATATAAGTGGTATATAAGTGGTACATCCTGCCAATTGGGTGATTCTATGTCACCTACCACCTATTAAGGGAACCAGAAACAGCTATAGACCTAGGGTACAAATGCACGATTTTGAGCATAGCACTGCATGGCTCAATATATGTTTATTTGCTGTGTCAACCCCATGTAGTTGGCCAAACCTTATTCAAGTATGAGTCATGATGAGGGAGCATGCTAATAGGCTGCTACAGGGTGGACCCCTACCAGCTACAAGTAGGGTTATAACTCCATTTATATGGGTGAAATAACCCCAGGCAAACCCATTTATGTTCGGCCAATAATACGCGTTATAACGCCATTTATAGCGATCGTAAAGGCCCACCTTGTACCATCTTTCCATACCCAGATGCTCAATGTAGGGTCTACTTACCTGACCTACAAAATTGGGTAGTTTTGTGGAGTAAATGTGGAACCCAAATGGCCCTTGTTTTGCATGGAAAAGGCCTTGTTTTGAGGGGTTGACCTTCAAAAATAGAGGTCATTTGGGTTCCAGGTAGGTAAATATACCATACATCCATGGATTCTTGGGGGCTTCTGATAACGCTATCCAGCCGTGGATCCCCACTGTGGCGGTCATCGTTGAGCCAGGGCTCGGGGATATTGCCAAGTGTCCAAGAGGTTGCACGATGGTGACTCGCCAAGGGAAATGCGCGCAAGGCGTTAGCTTTAAAGGGACATAGGATTTAGAGAGCTGGTATATATTTATATTTACACTCCGGTAAACTAACATAGCTGGCTGGAAAATGGACCCGGATTGAAGATGTATTTCCTATTGAAAATGGGGATATTCCATTGCTATGTTGGTTTACTAGAGGGTATATAGAGATGGCTGATGTTCATGATTTGTTTTTAGATTTGTTTACCTTCATTTGGTTGTTTTTTGCGGTGTTTATTGTACGAAGCTATATATGTAAATACCAGTCCCAAACGGATCGTAGGGCTTCAACAATGTGGTATAAAGCAATGGCTTGTAGGAAAAGACACATCTTAATAACCGCCAGTGGTGATTTTTCAAAAATCAGTTGTATTTTCCCCGAGATTTGGGGAAGTGATTTCCAATTTGACGAGTTTCAGTATTTGTTCAAATTGGGTTGAACTAGTTTATATTTGATAAGAGTTTGATGGGGACAGTGACCAACCTTATTTTCGTTCACCCAGCGATTTCTGTTGGGACCATGAGCTTTTTTGATCGGGGTTGTGATGAGAAAGCATGGTTTTATTCCTGGCAACAGGGCACTTGCAGGGCTGCCGACGAGGAAAATTTATGCGCCAGGTGATTCAAAGTGACCTTTTGATCCCCTAGTTGGAGGTCACTTAGCCATTTAAAAGGGTCACTTAACCATCCCAAAAGGGTCACTTTGAATCACCAGGTGGGTGATTTTTCGATGAAATGGCAGTCTATTTGCGTTTTTGCCATCAACCAGTTGACCAACCTCGTTTCTACCTTGGATCTACGTCACACACAACCCTTCAGCGGGAGCACACTCGGTATCGGAAGTATAAACAAGTCCAGTAAGGCCAACTGGTGCTGTCAGAACTTGCAGTCCGGTACTGGGCCCATAACCAATCGATTGATCGATTGGAGTGCCGTACCCATTTAAAGGATGGTCGGAGGCAAGTATAACTTTGGGCACAGAATATATCCATTGCTGGATTTCCTGCAGATAAATGAAATGTATGCCATTGAAATGTTGTGTCATGAAGCGATGCTGATATGCAGCATACTTGAAGATGATGGAAGCAGGAAATATTTCATAGGCTTCAATGTGACCATATATGGCCAGACACTGGTAAGTGCTTGGCTGGATATTCAGGGAGATCGAAACGCATGAAGTTACCGAGGTGGAGGCCAAGCCGTGACGCTGTCGAATCCCTTGTGGAGACGATTCATGATATATAGACGGATACATGAGCAATGAACAAAACCCTGCTTGTTTATGTTATATATAATAGGGGATGATACTACCCAGGTATATAGGGATTATAATAAACCATTATACGGATCCCTATTAACCAACCAGTATAATGGAAAGTAATCGTGGCTCACATGTTTTTTCGAGAACATCTCTTGTAAAGGGCAAAATTCCTGATGAGAATGAGTGGCTTCATTGTGTACAAGGTGGGCCCCTCCTAGATATACATGGAGTCATTTCACCCCCGATAAATGGCCTTATAAATGGATAACTGGCGATGACTGCGGTTATTTCACCCCCATAAATGGAGTTATATAACTGCAGCCGGGGCCTGTAGACATTGTGATATTTTCATCTAAGATCTTTGGCCTGGATCTTTATTCACCTATGTTTGTGGAAATGAAATGGCCATGTAGCAAGACCTGCACCCCCAATCCACGGACTTTTATCTAGGCGGTGGTTTCAAATATTTTTTATTTTCACCCCTATTTGGGGAAGATTCCCATTTTAACTAATATTTTTCAATTGGGTTGAAACCACCAACTAGTGATGATTAGACCCTTGAAAGCAAGACTATCGGATAAGTTTTTTTGCTTGGTCATGTGAGTCATGTGGCAGCCTTTTTCCTGCCAACCAAAGTGTGAGGAAGAACAACTAATACTGTTGATGGCTGAAATCCGGCTAACCAGTTGATATGGTAAATTTTCCATTATTTAAAGGGTTTTTTGTACATCCCAGGTGGTGCAGGATTTCTTCCATCAACAGTAGAACTAGCATGGTCATCTACATTCGCTAAAAACCATTCACCCACAAAAAACCATCCAAATCCCACTGCATCCCGAGACTGTGACACGCGTGGAAGAAGAGATGTGGTGCGATAAATGTTCAAAGGCTGGATTTTTTTAAAGGGAAGAACCAGGCATGAGCAGTGGTAGCAAAAACACACATATCTTTGGTCGTGACAGGAAACCTGAAGCCATGGTTTGGTGAATCATGGGATTTTTTTTGTTTTGGCTTCTTCTCTTGGAATTCGAATATAAGTCAGTAGTTTCATCCCTTGTGTAAGTCAAAACGACCAGCAATTTCAACACTTCTCCATCAAGTAGTGGTTCCACCCTTCTCCCACCTCTTGCGATCACAGATTTGAAAGAAAAAATGTGACACTCGGAGATCAATGATTTTGGAACCCAGAAAATACATTCCATGTAACTAACATAGCACATGCAAATGGATGGTTGGAAGATGAAATATCCTTTTGGGAAGACATATTTTCAGGTGCTATGTTATTTTCAGGGGGTGTAATAAGCCATTATTCGCCTTTTCAAGAAGCATGTTTTGTCGACTCTTGCAGTGACCAAGTGAAAAAAAAGAACATGGTTCAGTCCTTACATGTGAAACTTCTCACAGGAGGTTTCCTCGTCACCATCAGGACATTACATGTTTAGCTTCGGGAATTTCCTCTAAAGCTTTACTTTACTTTCCACTGTTTTTGGGAAGGGGAGCCCTCCCAAATATCTTGTTCTTTTCCAACTGGCAAACAGTTTTTTTCTTTGACAGTTATGACAGCTATGGCATGTCGCCATGACAACTGCCAACTGTCAATCTTTAAGGTTTCACCAACAAGACATGCTCAAAATCTCATTGCTTCCAAAGCACTTCGAACAGTTGTGGCGGTGTGTGGAAGGATGTGTTTTTTTTGTTGTCTACCGTATACAGTATACCTTGATTTGGAAAATGATCCCAGTTTGATTATACCACAGTTGTTGGGGAAGTGGATGGCTCCTTGATGAACCTGTGAGGCCTTGCCCACCAGCAGCACAGCGTGGTATTGCCAAGAGCTTAGTAAATTATCCCAAAGAAAAGCTTGGGATATTTGAATCGTGTTCCACAGAATCCATGTCGTGAGCATCTTCCAAAACCTCCCTTTATGTGAGTTGAAGGCGTTGTGTCATAAGAGGCTTGCGTAAGGGAAACCCTGATTCGCGTAAGCCAATGGCATAAGGGGAATCAGCATATTATATGCCGAGCGCCGAGCGCAAGCGCAAAGTGCAGTGGCGCGTAAGCAGACCCGTAAGCAGTAACATACGACATAGGGCTGTGCATTGACGTTTTGGTAAAGGCTCAGGTGTGACTTTGATGTGACTCTTGCGGATGGAAGGGAAATGATCAGTCTGAATGATCTTAGAATAGTTGAAATGAACAAAATTGGTCATGGTTCCGTTCTCATCATCTGTTTACCCAAGGAATCAACCTTCATATTATCAGATCATGATTAAGATGTCCAATCACCTCCGAAACTACCCAAAGTTCTTGAAAGTTCTATGAAACAAACCATGACCTCAGTATCGGCCATTGGATCCCCTACACATATATGTAATGCCGGTAGATACTGATGGTGAGAAAGGGGAAAGTTCGAGCCTACTGTGTTTGATTTTTTGTTTGTTTTCAGAGGCCCGATACTGTTCTGCCATGTTCAGCTGTGGAAATATATGGAAATTCCATGAAAGTGCTGAGCGCAAACACAAACACCGAATTGAGCAGCGACCACTTTGCCACTAAGATTGGCATCACGTGAAGTGTCATTTTTTTTTTGTAACTACGTGAGTATAGCTTCGGTACAACTTCAGTGGCAAATGCAAGACCTTCAGTAAGGAAATGCAGGTGTGAAACTTGAGGTCCCAACACAACCCCCCGCAAAAACACACCGAGGCCCCACCCGCTTGAAATTTGACACGTTTAAACAGGGATGCCTACTACTTATTTGATACTTATTTGTGACATTCATAGGCAATTCGTCATCGTTATCCAGTGATCATCTAAATATAGGCACCCAACAACCACGGTGTTAACCATCCACTTTGTTCCTAGGGAAACCCAACCTGCTGAGGTTCATCCTGTGACTACTTCCAATGTTCAGGTTGGCACCTATTAAAAAAAAACGTTACTTCAGCAAGCCTGGAATTTTTGTACGTCATCGTGGAGGTTGTGGTTGTTGTTGTTGTTGTTGTTGTTGTTGTTGTTGTTGTTGTTGTTGCTGGTGTTCCTGTGGTTGTTGTTGATGTTGTGGTTGTTGTTGGTGTTCCTGTGGTTGTTGTTGTTGTTGTGGTTGTGATTGTGGTTGTGGTTGTTGCTGTTGTTGTTGTTGTTGTTGTTGTTGTTGTTGTTGTTGTTGTTGTTGTGGTTGTGAAAAAGGTGAAGAAAGAGTCGTGTCCCCCGGAATAAAGGACTCGACGCAGAAGGAAGATAGATGACCGAACCGCGGCAATTGTCATTCCATTGCAGGTGAGCAACGTTTGTCTTGTTTTTCGTAGCTCAGGTGTTTCTTATCTGAATATTCTCTCAAACATGGCCTTACATTTAGTTTTTTCAATAATTCATAAATTGCATACATTTACCAGGTGATTCAAGCCATGACCTTTTGATGCCCCAAACGTTGGAGGTCACCATTAGCCATTTAAAAAAAGGGTCACTTATAGTTTTCACCATCCCAAAAAGGTCACGTTGCTTTGAATATACTGTGTGTATGCAGAGTCGATGGGTTTGATGACAGGTAGCTAAAACATGTTGAAAATTCACCCTTTCGCCCCACCATGGAGTTGCCGGCTTGAAACAGTACATGGAGTCCCCCCAAACAATCCATGATGCCATGGGACTGGGACGAACGGTATATTTACCTAGATACATGGATTCCTGGATTCCGTTGATTTGTTTATGGGTTTTCATATGTAGGTACATATATTTCTGGTAGGTTTTTTAATACCATATGGATTGTTTATTTGGGTATCGCTATCTTTATTATGGGATTTCCATGTTAAAAGGAATTCCGTGATGAGATTCAGTTGTTTTTTGGTTGGCACACACACACACACTTCGATGGTTGAATGTCAGCCACAATTTGTGTATGTATAACTGAATTGTATATAATATGTTAATATATTTATATACAAATATATTGATATATTATATATATTTGTATATATCATTGAATTTGTTGAAGGTGATATTCTTGCTTTCTATGATGGTGTATCGCCATGACATCCGTAATTCATCGCCATTTAAGGGAATATCTTCTACCCGTTTCCAAAAATTTGTCCAAGATACATTTCCACATCATTTCCATGATCCAAAATTCATATGAAGAACACCTTGTTCTTCCAAATTCATGTGTTCCAACAAGTAGATCTTAAGGATCTTGGCAACAAAAAACACATAATAAAAAAGCAACAACAACCAACAATGAACGGCAGGTTGTGAGCCGGCCGCGTAACATGACAGAAAAAAACCAATAGCAATAAGAAGTGAAAACGGTGGCTTCCACACCGGTACGGTGGAGTAGAATCATGGGCCAATTTGGCCGTTGGATTTTTTTCACGTGTTTTACACACGGTGATGAGACATTTAGGGTTGCAAAAGGTGGTGTAACGTTTTGGTTTTTTAGACTTGAAGTCAAGTCTAACCTCTATCCGATTCAATCCTAAGTTATACACTATCATTTGGCGGACCTGGTTGTTGCAAAAGAAGCCGTCATTGACTGCATTAGGATCTATGTTGACATTGGAAATCCTCCCACATCATGCGCAAGTAGTTTGGAACTGAAAGTGAAAGTTTCAAGACAACGACTTTATCTTCACAAAGATTTGTGACAAGTCCGCGGCGCATTTGGAAACCACCCGTGACTTCTTTAGAAATGGTTTGACGAAGCTAAAATCTCACCATGGACCTTCGGAAAAAGTTTTTGTTCGAACCCCAGCAATAAAAGAAACTTAGAAGTCCAATAATTGGTCATCAAGCAAAGGTTTGGAAAGAGCAGTGTTGTTTTTTGATGTTGTTTGAATATATTTGACATTGTTTGAGCTTGGCAAATGTTTTTTTCCTTCAAACGATCTGCCAGTTTTAATGCCACTGGCTTTGTTGGATGGATTTGATATGTTTGATGTATAGTATTTTTGCGTGGTATCATAAAGTTATCATATACCATGCACTCCCATATAGGCATGTATATAGTCCTCGTACTACTCGTGCTACTTTGGCTCAAGTAAAAAGGTGCGCACTGCATTTGTGATATTTGCTGATTGAGTTGGTAGCCTAAATAGGTTATCAGCCGTATCGCGCTTTCCCCGCGTTAGTCAAATGGCTAACTCTGTTGTGCCCTCAGACCCACCGTATGAAGCCATGGCGATAGCAACTGAGGTCACGGATGGGGAGTTGTCAGAAATCCCCAGCACGGTCCATTACCCTCACTCCGAACGCTCTCGTAGTGAGTATGGGAGGAGCCAACCGATTGTGCCAGCCGACAACAATGTCCGCAGGCCTCCGGTACCTATGTGTTTGACACGTGGCTTTAACCCCAACGCACCCCGGGAGGGCGTGCCTATGGATCATTCAACTATTCCTGAGGCAAGGAGTAGTGGTGCTCAGAACATGGTCCTCAACAGAACTGATCACCACTATAATCAGTTGAACATTGCCAATACTGTATTGGTAGCAGGGCAGGATCCAACAGTCACCTCGTTGATTGAGGCCAACGCCGAGTTAAGGCATGGCGAACAGGTTGCCGAGATCAGATCTGAAGCTGAAAGACTTCACGGCAATCGTCTCCAAGCCGTCAAGGCGCAAGCCGAACAAGAGCACCAGAGAAAGGTGCATGAGGTGGTTGGTGCCTTGCAGGAACGTATGCAGGCCGAGGAAGCCCGTATGTGGGAACGGGCGGAGGTAATGGAGCAAACTGCACAGCGCAGGCTTCGCGATCAGAGCGAAGAATATAAAACCGTGTTGGATAGCCATCTACGACAAGTAGCCGCGAGCAAGGACCAGCAGATGGAACAGTTGAAACGTGAGTATACCATGGAATCTGCCAAGAAAGATGTCAGAATCACGGAGTTGGAGAGCTTGATTCGCATGCAAAGCGAACAAATTGCAAACCAACAGAGAACAGCCGAAGATCTTCATTTGCGAATGAACCAACTCTTGGGATCGACGCCTCAACAGCCGCTTGAAACAGGCACCATGACCATGCCTCCTATCACCAAGGTCCAGTCGACGATGAACCCTAATTCGAAGGTATTTTTCCCGTCTGAGTACCAAGAGGGAGGTGAAACCGAACCTTGGACAATCAATGCCTATGGCTTTCCGTCAAGAGCTGCCTTTTCTGCCGCTCCTTCCGCATTTCCGGCATTGATTCCACCTGCAAGCCCCGAACTTTCAACAGGGTGGTCCCAAGTTACGGGTCTAATTTCCCCCCAAGATCAAATTCCACCATCACCAACTGAACCTGCATATACTCCGGTTGAAGCAGCATTGGGTGGTGGGTGTGGAGATGGGGGAAATGGTCCTCCTGATCGTGATGATGGAAACGGAGGAAACGGAGACAGATCTTTTGGGAACCCCGGTGGAGGAGGTGGGGGTCCTCCTGGACTTCCGCCAAGAGGTGGAGGTGGAGATGGAGATGGCGGAGACGGAAACGGAGAACGTAGGAATAACCGTAGAGTTGGGGGTGGAGGTGGACCACCAGACGGTGGTGATGGTGATGGTGGCGATGATCCTGATGATGATGACAATGAAGATGAGAGGTTCATCAGAAGAATGAGACGCATCTTTGGCATGGCGCCAACTGCACCTGATCCAAGTTCGGAACAGGGCAAGATCAAGGAAGCTGACACGATCAAGCTCCCAGCTTTCCCAGCCGCAGAGACATATAGGAACTGGAGGATCAAGACTAGGGAAGCCGTCATGTCAGCATCGACCAAACCGGACAAAGCGTTTGATTGGATATCCGAGACATGGAAGGAAGATCAGACTGTTGATGCACTCCGGGAGGTTGTGCCTTTTGCCACACTAGATGCAAAGCTGTTGTCGAGTTTGACCAATATTCTTACTGGAGACTTCGCAAGAACCATTGATACATTCAAGGAAACTGAAGCAGCCAAAGGTCGCTATGTTCGTGGACGTCAGGTCCTGTTGAAGATGCATCAACATTTCAGCACCAACATCAAACATGGAGCGACCTATGCACTTCAAGATTTGTTCAATGTGAAGCTAAAGGGTGAGAATCTGAAGGTATTCCTGAGTAACTGGGATCAAGTACTGGCAGGCATTCAGAAAGTACCTGATGAGAACGTACTCGAAACGTTGTTCCTAAACCAAATCAAAAACAGCAAGAACATCAATCATGATTTGCAGGAATACTTCCGTGCTGAAGACGGTAGTAGCACCAAAAGCTATGACTACCTGATCACAGCTGTGAGGCGTTTCCTGGAGCGAGAGCG